>JAODUK010020180.1:7233-25805 GCA_027564635.1 Typhlichthys eigenmanni
CGCCCCGGTACAGGCGGAGAGAGGTACTGCAATGATGGCGAAGGCCAGAACCAGCACAGCGCGGTGTTCAAATCAAACACGTTCTTGAGAAAAGCAATGGGTGACGTCACGGAGGGTTTGCCCATCTATGCAGTGTATGGTATTCACAGCCTACACAAATTGACACGTATGTGTCCATATGGAGTAGTCATACAAAGTGCAATTATAATCGCTGCAAGTAGCAAAATCAATAGTGCCTCGACAAAGGATCATAAGATAATCACGCGATTGTTTTTCTACACACCATTCAGCTTCACGTCTTCTCTTGCCATTCCGCCCCCTGGAATTGAATCGATCAAATGATAACTGTTTAAAGTTGGGGTTATGTCATTCTTTAGGCTACAGTCATGAATGTTTAACGTCAATCTGAATTAGAGTGAATAGCCCATAGGCCTATTAGCATACTTAAAACAGAACGTCGAATTAAGATTAAGAGGTTACTTTAACATGAACAAACCACTGTAATTATAACATGTTATCACAGACGTATATACAAATTCAAACTAAAATCTAAAAGTAAAACTGGACGACAATGGAAAAACTATTAAATCAAAAGATAGAATGAAAATAACTTAAAAATCAAATGACTAAAAGCTAAATTCTACCTGGCTCATCTTGGTGTCTTGCGAGCCTGATACGTCAAAATGCCAAGCGATGTTGAGCCACCCTAATGTTCTAGTCTGTCTCACTCTCTGTCGCCCTCTGGTGGTGTTTTCAATTTCGACAAGTTGGCTAGACCTACTAGAATATGAGTGTACAATATGAGTAGGTATATTCTTTGCTAGGCTAGCCTATAATATCGTCCCATATATTTAGCATAATTTTCCTACAGAAAACCACGTACGCAACACAAAACGGGCCATGCTCATCTTAAAAACCCAGTCAATCCACACCTAAACTTTGAGAACCTCGGTCGGTCCGATTAGTAGGCTACGTCACGACAGTTAGTGTCAAAAATTACCTGTGTTTCTGCCCTCGGCAGACGCCAGACCACACTAAAATACCGTGTCACCTGACAGTGGGCCTATACATGATATTTTGTGGTGTACGTGTAAAACAAGTTAGTCAGGTCTGATCCGGAGTTCACAACAGTCTAAATGAGGTAGTGGACTATTGCCTGTATTTGCATTTTTGGCAAATGTCCAAATGTGGCACAGGGCGAAATACTCTGGCCTACAGGCTGCGCAGCATATTTGTGCATGAAAAAAAATACCGTTTTTTAAAAGACATTATATTTGTTGATAGCCTTTCATATTCTTCCGTTTAAAGGCCTATATAGCAACGTTACACAGATGGGTAATCTAAAAAGGTGTAGCCTATTGCATAGGCTATAGAGGCCACCTATGCTATTTTGCTTTTCTTCTTCGCCATTCCTATAGAAACATTTACAATAACGTGACCATGTTCGTTAAGACACCGTTGACAACGTGACATTCACAGAGGGCAATACAAATAAATAAACCTAAATGCGAACGTCATACTACTGGATAGTAAAATAGAACAAATCATGACTTCAGTGCTACAGTGGTTTTCAAACAGACATGTCAAATCTCCTTTATTAGCATAATCTAAATAATTCATAACCCATCTCAGCCATACGTGGCTTCAGCACAAGCGTCCAATGTCATGCTTGGTGCACCCCTGGTTACAGCACATCCCGGCCACGCCCAGGGAAAAGTTCCTCTTCCTCCGGTGGGTTTTAGGCCAGTCCACTAAAACCGACGACCCCTGAAAGTCCCCCTGCAGCCTCTGGCTACTGTCTTCCAGCGAGTGGAATAGAGACAATATGTCTGCCAGTGATGAAGAGATGTGGAGAGGAGAGCGGTTGTCAGCTGAAGAAGTAAGTTCTACGACGTTCTGCCAAGTGTGTTGGTTTTCTGCCTCGGTGCTCCGATCTGAAAACAAGGCAAGAGAATATTTTCCTGATATTATTTCCTATTCAATTAGGCGTAGATACTAATTAACCGGAGAAATGTATTTTACTGTTATGTTAATAATACATGGCGTTGTAGCCAAGTATGAAACAAAATGACCACAGGCTATAGAAAATAAAATATAGTTTATAGTCTATTGTTGGCTAAAACGTGACCTTTTCCCAAACAGGCTATGTGGCGCTAATTACGCTATGCAAACTATTTGCTAAAATTATTTAATTCAAAGCAGACCTTTAAATTGCGCTGTCCGCGGTGCTGAATTGACGCGAGATTCCGCATGCAATCGCTTTTATTAATTCAACCTTAAGCATATTTTCACTATCTTTTAACCTATGAGAAATCAATATCAAATCATATAAAATTGTTTAGGCAGTTTTCATATTTATCTGTTAATATAATCATTTTTAAACACATTCCTAGCGACTGACATTGACGGACCCTCTAATGATTAAACACAGAATGTTTATGTTAGGCGCTCAATTGGTCACAGATTAATAAAGTGTAGAGTTAAACTCACCATAATCTCCCAACAAGGTTCGTTTCCAGCGGGACCCACCACACGTGAAGATCACGGCTCTGATGAACTCTCGCCCACAGAGTTTCACTCCGTATTCTCTCGACACAACCATACCGACCTCGTCCGGACTCACGCACTGACACACACTACCGACGCACACCAGCAGCAGAGCTAGAGTCGCTCTCCAAGCCATGGTCACTTTCCAGCAGACTCACAAGGCTATTGAAACTATTTCTCTGCAAGTGCACCCACTTAAGATATATTGTGTGAACTCTTGTTCAAGTGAGCAGCTGTGAGTTTACAGCTATACTGTAAATAACTTCAGCCAGAAATACTTCTTATAGACTCCTATTCTTTTATAGTTATCTTGGTCAATGAGACAACCTTCTTATATAGCCTAGTGCACACCTCTTCATACCATGAGTCACAGATAGCCCTGTAGCACACACATACACGTGCATGGGCGTGCGACACACACACACATCACTTTAATGAGTATAAATGATGTATGTGGAGAAATTTGTTGGTGTAAATATATTACACAAATGCTTCAGCTGAAGACAACACATGATGCCACAATCCTGTTATAATTACTGACAATAGGTTTTGTTAATATCCACAGAAAGAACAGCTGTCACATTTAGTGCCTTCTTTATTTCAGTTACAAATACAATGTCAGCGAACATCCTACTTATGGTATTTAACATTTTAATTTGACAACATAAACATACAATACTTTTTGCTTTTTCCAAAATATCACTTAACAAATAATAATAATAATACTCAATTATAATCACTCAACAAATAACATTACTGATTATACTAACAATATAATTTGTCTTTACAATTTGGTGGTTGATTAATTCATGTAATAAATGTAACGCACCTCAGGAATTTCAACCAGGTAGAAAAAGGATGAGTAAGGTTTCTTACTACAGCTACACAAAACCAGAATTGTTAGCAGCAATTAAACATGAATGTTTTGCAGTCAAAATGTAATAACTCACCAAAAAGGTGGTTATTTAGTCAAAACTTAATGCTATGCCTCAATCAACTATTTATGTTAGTGCACACCTACAGTATAAGCACAATGACAACAAGCATTGTTTCATAGAAACATTTATCAATTATAAGATATGAGCAGGAATGTATAGCTCATCCTCATAAAAAGATGTACACAAGTACCACAATGTGTTTGTGCTCATGTTGTTTCACTTGCTAAATGCTCACCAATATATTTTTTTCCTGGACTTAATATATATAATCATTTGACTGAGAGAGAACTTGAATTTCAGCATGTAAATTGCTTGGGGTTGTTCTAGTGATTTCATGCCAGGAGCACTAAGAAAATAGCTTTGTTGTGTGTGTGTGTGTATGTATGTATGTATGTATGTATGTGTGTGTGTGTGTGTATATATATATATATATATATATATATATATATAAAAAAGAGAGAGAAAAAAAAAGACAACGCTCAATGAAAACGAATGATTAATCTAAACTATCTTTGCTGATGTATGTATCAGGATGTCACACTACAGTGGTCCTATTGTTAAGAGGGGTACTAGTAAAAAGTCTTATTAAAAAGACCAGAAACTCATCCTGCAAGAAGCAGTGCGTGTCTGTCCGTCAAGACCTGAGCCAATCAGATGAGACAGGAAGCCAACGTCCGGCTCAAGACCCTCCTCAAGCAGCTCCCTGCTCCAGAAAGGAGCTGAGACTGCTTTTAGCCCGGCGAGCCTTCTCCACGCTCTCGAAGGTCGGGCTCCCGTGGGGCAGCTCCAGGAGGTCCCTCTCCGACTCCATGATGCTCTCAGCTTCGCCTGAACAGCCACGACACAAAACGCAGCAGGCTCAAGGTAGGGTTGGGCGATATTGACCAAAAATAATATCCCGATATATTTAGGTTGAATACCGATACGCAATATATATCGGTATTTTCTATAAAGTGGGCTAAATCCTTCAGGCATAGAGAAAAAACAGCAAATCTGACAGAAATTTGAAATTTTTTATTTTTAGCGACATTAATTGACATGTGAGTTTTCTCTGGTGGTCACTCGCTCCTGACTTCACCCCTCAGGCCAAGTGCAGGCATGGAGGGAGAGACGAACAAATCTAAAAAGTCATGAATAAACGCATAATATAGCAATATCGATATAAACGATATTGTCTAATCTTATGTCTCTTTTGAAAAAATTCAATATACCGGTATATACCGATATATCGCCCAGCCCTAGCTCAAGGTGAGCTTCTCTCAGACCTGAGAGCCCTGTGTGTCCAGGCATGGCCGAGGTACTCCGGGCGTGGCGTTACCTACCTCTCAGGCGATGGATCAGGGTCCCGTAGGCTGCGTCCAGCTGGTACCCTAGTATGAAGCTGAGAGGAACCACGGGAGCAAACAGACCTGGCCTCTTGCGCATCACGGCGCTATAGGGAGATGATTGAGGAGAGGTGGAAGGAGGAGAGAGATATATTATGGGACAAGCAGGATGTGGAAGGCCACGCTCCTTAATTAACAGCTGTTGCCTCCTACTGGGCATACACCTCTGGTTTATTTTGAAACTTGCCTTTAACCAAATCGCCGTTGCTGCAACTGTTTTGATAGAGGCTATCAAACCAGCGTCTATAGCCCTACCACCATTTTGAAACACGCTCGACTTCAACGTCGTCTCAACAGGGTTTCGAGACTATAATCTCATGAAATAAATTGAGCGGAGAGCAATACCTGGGCCGAGCCAGGCCAAGGTGTACGCAAGAATGAGCACATCTCTTACCAATTCACTGACTGTACATATCGTCACTATACAGATACGTCTGCAAATATGTACTGTACACATAATACCGTAACAGGACTCTCTTGTCCTGTGTGTTTAAAAGGTATAGTCAGCTTTTGCAAGCTAGGTGTAAGCACACATTCTTTTTGTCAAATTCACCAAATACGACGCTGATTGAAAGGTCAGTTGCTACTCGGACACATTCAAAATTATTCAGAGGCTTTCCAGACTGATTCTCATGGCAAAATCCAACTGTAGCGCACGATATCAGGATGGTCTCGCAAGGCAAAGTTTACATGTGCATTCCCAATAATTAAGTTTGCATTTTAATTTCATATAGCTCAGATAACAAAGCACTTGAACATGACATACTCGTATTTCCGACTTCACAAGTGGTATATAAGAACCGTCAGGGACGTGAAGGCAGCGTTAAAAGCAGGGTTGGTCATTCCTGCTAACTTCTGAGCTCAAATCGAAACAGCATCGCCTCATATATAGAAATGCATTGTGTGACGCAAAGCGCAGTGCTACAGCTTTGTTGATACGAGCGGTGTTCGCCACTTTGTTTGTGTTCCTATTTACAGCGCCAGGGCTATGTAGAAGTATCAGATACGTTTTTCAACACGCACAGAGAACAGTAAGGTAGTGAAATGCAAGGAGATAATTGGTGAATTTTACGAAATTATCTTACATTTCGCTCGCTTCGCTGACTTTACCTTTAAGGTAGGGGTGTCAAATCCTGGACCTGGGGATCTCCTGTCCTGCATGTTGTATATGTCTTGCTCCAACACACATGACTCATATGAATGGGTCGCTATCTATCAGTCTCTGCAGAAGCTTGATCAAGAAGTCCAGGACCAGGATTTGACACCCCTGACCTAAGCAATGTATTCCTGTCTGTCTGTGTGAATGTGTGCTGAAACCAATAGACAGACCCTGCAGTGAGTCCCAGTGTTGCTAGGACGTAGAAGGAGCCATAGTATTTGAGGAGCTCACGGGACCAGGCGATCTGCATTGCCACCTGCCTCTCTCTCATCTGGCTCTGCATCAGGATTTGACGCTCCATCTACGCAAACAGGAAACATCACAGTCGTGTGAATGGGTACAAGATGTCCCGCACCCACAAGAAAGTGCACAATTAGCTTACAGTAAACAACATGCGCATACAATGCATATACTGTATCTGGCTCTGTGATGTGGTTTTCCCTACACTGGAAGGACCCACATCTTTCCATCGCTCACTGTAGACGGATGTCTCAAGATGAGCGTCCTGTTTCTTTGCTGCCCTAGTCTTGCGTAAAGTCTGGTGGACAGCGCTGGCTAATTGCGTCAACACCCGTCTACTTGACAAGCGAGGTATTTTCGTTGACGTGCACGACAACCAACTACGTAACACAATTACCAAGTCGGACATTAAACGTAGAATTCGGTATTCCATGGAAAACTAAACTACAGGACTTTTGCGGTTTACAGGTCTTGTACATCTGTAAAATTAATAGGCTGTTACTGCTTAAAATAAAGTATACATTTTAAATTTCTAAATAAAGCACTGCACTAGTGTCGCACCAGAAGTTACGGATACAGACTTGAGTGACAATGTTAACAGCCAATGAAAATCGACTTCCTGGCTTCTGGAAAATGCTGTTGAGCTTAAACGAGTGTATGTATCAGATGTTCAGCACATAGTTGCTTATGTGATGTAAAGTCTGGGACACAGCGCTGGCTAACAGCGTCAGTGCCCCCCACTGACAGGAGAGGTATTTTGATTGACATGCACGACGACCAACTACATAACTCAATGTCCAAATCGAACGTTACATTTACAATGAGGAATTTGTTGGAAACTAAATGACAGGACTCTGGATGTTTCTTGTAAATCTGTAAAATGTGTGGGCTATGGTTACTGATTAAAATACATGTTTAATTTTAAATTAGTAAATAAAGCACTGTTGCACCACAAATTATGTAGAAATACTTGTGACATGTAAATCCAAGAGTCCCGTGTCAAGCTTGCGAGAGGTCTATGCATCAGACGTTCAGCACAAAAGTTGCTTATGTGACGTAGTGCAAATTAACGGAAGAGGCTGAGACCAGTGCTGCCCTAAACTGACGTGCTATCTGACTGGGAGTGCAGAGGGAGGTTAAGCTGAGAGAAAAGCATTGTGTCTCAATGGGGACTCACCTGGTAAGTTAAACTATAGGAATATGACCCACTGTCTAACTTACATCCTGTCTGCCACACAACCCTACATACATAATCACCTCTTCCACACACACACAACACACACTGTTAGGAAGGTGCAATTCACAGAGAGAATGTGTGACATTCTCTGGTAAAGATAGTTTGTTCAGTGAAAGTCGAGGTGTCAAAGAGGAAGCTGTATCGTCCATGCAGAATTGAGAAGGCACACGTCTTGTGGGAGGATGGGTTCATGACAGACATTTAATGGCATTCAAACAGGCCAAGAATAAGAGAAGATACAAATTGCAGTGTGTCGGAGAAGGCCAATGATTTTAATTTAGCTTTAATTTCTTTCTCCGCGATGTAATAACTAAGCACACGTCAATAACAGACTATACTTAACACCAAACTTCCATATGGAAATGCACCAACTATATTCAAAAGAATAGATAATATAAAAATGCCATGAGGGGGAAAAAAACAATTTAAAATTCAAAGAACTGAAAACAAGCTGTTGATGTTTTATATTGCGGTTGTGACCACTGTGATTTTAGTGCTTCAACAAGATATACGGCAGCGTCTGCTGAAAGTCCTGCTAAACAAACAGGCCTATAGTAAACAACACAAGTGCATTTCCTGGGGCGCTGATGACCGTCAACAGCAACATGGGTCCTCGTTCTACTCTCCTGTGGTGAATAACGGCGGATGAGAAAGTGAGGGTGATTAGCTGCCTAAACAACTCCATCACTGAGCAACAGAGGGAAAGCTATACTGCAGGCTAAACGGTCATTATAGCGACGACGTCATTGGCAGATGACAGTGGTCTCGCCCTACATTGGAGGTAATGAAGTTCATCCTATCGGCCTTTGCACTTAATGAGGTATTCAGTCAAGCAAACCTGGTGGTCCCTTAATTTTACACAGAGAAATTTGTAGCTTTTTTCTTTTTAAACATGCAGTTGTTTTTATATATAGCTCCATTTTTATATATCTTACACCTTCACAATTTACGTGAATATGAATAAAACTGACACCTGAGTAAATATGGGCAAGCATTGGCCCATCACATGAAGGGTTTATACTGCAAGGATTATTAGGGACTCTATTCAAGAAGATAATTATACCCGTTACCTTCTGTGGGTTGGTTCTTTAAAACAACCTCAGGTGGTCAATTGAAGTTGGAAACTTTGGTCAGAACAACTTGAATAATCAACAGTGTTTATTCCTCCACTGGTGATGACATAAATGCCATGCAAAACATGCTAATAATAAAATGTCAACATGCGTCACTTATACGATGACGAGACACAGCTGGTTTGCATTCTATAAATCTCAAACCTTTCTAATACAAGGGCAGCAATGTGATTGTTTCAAGGTTCTCCTTTTATGCTTTTATTGAATTATAAGAAGTGTAGCTCGTGCACAAACACACACACACACACACACGCACACACACACACACACACACACACACACACACACACACACGCGCGCGCGTTTGTGGGTCCTGGGTCTTGACTGATTGATAGATCTACCTAAACTGACACACCAGATAACTGTATCTGTGACACATCCGTCTCGGGAGCCAACAGTCCATTGAAACGATTTCAAAAGGGCAGGTTCTTTCAAAAAAAAAAAAGACGTTGCATGTGATTGGATGAACCGAACCTGTGAACCAGCAAGTCTGTTGTTATCCACTCTTGCAGTAGAATATTCGTGAGAAGAGTGAAAACATTTTCCACTGAGAAAAGCTTTTGCTCATCTAACAAAACTGATGCTACTGTATATTGTAGGCTATCATCTAATAAAACAGATGCTATATTGTAGGCTATAATCTAATAAAACGGATGTTATATTGTAGGCTATCATCGAATAAAACTGATGCTATATTATAGGCTATCATCCAATAAAACAGATGCTATATTGTAGCCTATCATACAATAAAACTGATGCTATATTGTAGGCTATCATCTAATAAAACTGATGCTATATTGTAGGCTATCATCTAATAAAACTGATACTATATTATAGGCTATCATCGAATAAAACTGATGCTATATTATAGGCTATCATCCAATAAAACAGATGCTATATTGTAGGCTATCATCTAATAAAACTGATACTATATTGTAGGCTATCATCCAATAAAACTGATACTATATTATAGGCTATCATCCAATAAAACTGATGCTATATTGTAGGCTATCATCGAATAAAACAGATGCTATATTATAGGCTATCATCCAATAAAACAGATGCTATATTGTAGGCTATCATCTAATAAAACTGATACTATATTGTAGGCTATCATCTAATAAAACTGATACTATATTATAGGCTATCATCCAATAAAACTGATGCTATATTGTAGGCTATCATCTAATAAAACTGATACTATATTGTAGGCTATCATCCAATAAAACTGATACTATATTGTAGGCTATCATGCAATAAAACTGATACTATATTATAGGCTATCATCTATCAGTTGTTTTCAAGTTGCCTGCATCACACCTAAACCACCACGCCCGTAGCTAACAGTACGCTGATTGGCCACACACTAGGTTTAGCGGCCTGAAACACCATGATTTCCATGCCATCCAGACTGATTAAAACTGAAGCTTGCAAGATCAGGATGGTCTTGCGAGGCTAAGATCTACCTACAGTATCCATCCATCTATTCATCCATCGCATATCTCAGGGAACATGGGTCATGAAATTATGCTCGCTTAAAGACAGAGTTTCTGCATCGTAACTGATTCCGATTGGGAAGTACACTGGAAGCCTAGAGTATGCCAGTATGTCATTATGGGGAAGAAGGTCAATAACAGAACTTGATTCTCACACAATCACACAGGACTACTCACACCAGCTAAAATAATAACAATGGAATTAGTCCAAAAATATATATAAAGCAGACATTTTCAACAACATTTTCCCATTGTCTTCAATAGGGAAGCAAGACTCATTGAATGCACAGTTAAGACTGCACTGCATTACAATAGGTATTCTTTTCAAGTAATTTACATTTACAGTAAGTGAATGTACTTTAGAGCAGTATGGGTCATAGTACAGTAAGCACAAGTCTATTTAAGAACAGTTACAGTGCAGACCTAGGTGTATTATGGAGTATATATATATACATACAATACTATAAATACAGTATTTATGTACAGTAGGTACGGTAAGCATTGGTTACAATAAGACAAGTACTACAGCAGCATACAGTATATAATAATAAGGAGTATAGAAGCAATAAGGTTAAATACAGTAAGTACAAGTATTTACACAACATTATAAATCCACCTTTATCTGTGTAGAAGAGGGTGCAGAGATGCATAGAAGCACTGGGTTAATGTAAGTTACCGTTAATTAAAGCATGTGTGCTTGTAACTGTCACATTTGGGATGGGCATTGGCAAGGATACATGTGTCATACATTGCAATAATTGAATAATTGAATCTGTTTAATGAATAATGTTTCAACGATTGTGTTCTATCCTTCATTTTGTATATACATTTCCTTTCTTGTTCTGCACATCTTCTTTGAGCTTCATTTTTATAGAAAAAATGTAATGCTTTGATATAAGAGGGGTAAAAATGTATACAGTTTTGTGAAAAAGAAATATCACATACAGCGATGCTCAGCTGTATGCGCTTTCCTTTGCACAGACCCATGCGTCAAATAAAAAACAGAGATAAAAGCTCCAATGCCAGAACTCACACCCAGTATGTACAGTATGTGCACTGACTGAGACGTATGTAGGAAGGCCCTATTCAAACTGTCACCGCTCATGCCAAATCATTACACAACAACTTCCTTGTTTTGAACCAACTACCCATAGTGAACTTTACATTTGCCAACACACAAACACACACACAGTCTCACTTCTGCCAATAGCAGAACAGAGGCAAGCCCGCTCAGATAGAATAACAATATGTTATAGCCGGAAGAGAATGAGGAAAGTCCTCTTAAAGACATTTCTCGACAGCGTGCAAGAAACATAACAGTCTTTGAAAAGGAACAATCTACAGAGAGCTGTCAATCAACTAAAACTCCAGTGTCACCTGGTACTTCCATGTTGAGCCTTGAACACACCTGGGAGTTTTAACTCGTTAGGCTACTTAAATCATAAGATGGAGAAATCTTCTGAAACTATTAACATGCATCTTGTTTTGAGCAGGGTTATTTCCATAGAATTATATAAGGTTAAGGTTAAAATATAAATGTTTTTTTTATTTATCCGGATAAGGTTGCCCTGACTTCGCAAGCTTTATTTTTGTACTGCTCTGCTTACCAGAGTCACAAACAGGGTTAGTTGGTCGTAGGCAGACAGAAATTGAACTTGTAGGTGGTCTATAGCTGAATTAGTATAGTAGTAATAGTATGTCAAATGTCCCTTTGCTGCCTCAAGTAAAATAAACAATACTGATGATGGGTGAACTATTAAGTGTGATAAAAGCAGTAAGCATGCATCTGAAAAACAGATTTGTTAGGTTACAATTCTGCCATAACAAAG
Source organism: Typhlichthys eigenmanni (assembly GCA_027564635.1). NCBI lineage: Eukaryota > Metazoa > Chordata > Actinopteri > Percopsiformes > Amblyopsidae > Typhlichthys > Typhlichthys eigenmanni. The sequence goes on from JAODUK010020180.1 coordinate 19,198, forward strand.
TTCATGCCTCTTAAAAAGATTTTAGCTTGAGTAAGGAAGGATCTCCCTTTTCATTGGAAGAATTAACAAATGGGCTTCTAGACCAAAAAATTATGTGAAAGAAGGATGGAATTCTAGACCAAAAATGGTTTATAGCTAAGTATAAGCCACACGAGTTTAACATGGTGTAGACAGAATGTATAACAGAAGGCCTTTATAAGCACTCATGTTTCCCAAAACACCATCTATCAGCTAATAAAAATAGCAGATCTTCTAAAAAACAAAGAACACGAACACAGTGGCTACTGTGTTATTAGCTCACATAAATATATGACAATATCTAGTAGCCAACTGCTTCACTGTAGAGATTAAAAACAGGCATCTTGGAGTACAGCGGTACACGGCTGGAGGGGTAAATATCCAGTGAAAAATACAGACAATCAAAAAGTCTAGTAAAAAAGCAAATTTCTCACCACCTTTATGAGTATTATTAAACAATATGTGCCTCCAACAATGGGGAAGGGAATACAAGGAAAAAAAACATGTTATTAGTAACCAGTACTTGATTTAAAAAAATAAAAAAACATGCAGAAAAAAATGATTGATGATGACGACTATAAATTATCCTGACATGCTTTCATAAGTGTCCCAATCTGCTCTGCATGTCTCAAAAATGTACAAATGAGTCTACATATACAGTGCTCAATGACGTTGTCTTAAGGACCAATTTGCCAGGTCTGACGTGTCCTCAACAGCTTTAATGGCCAGAGATCATTGCCGACATCTTAATGCAGGGGCATCCAGAAACAATGGTCAGGCGATCACTCTTGTTCATTTACGTCACACTGTCAAATCAGAATCGCTTATGGAGAAGCTATACTTCTGGTTCTCTGTGTTCCTATGTTGACCTAATGTAACATTGAGATTACATTTTGAAACTTAATTTGCTACTACCTGTGAGAACATCTGAACAGAAAAAAAAAAAATTACCATTTTAGACCTAACTGGAAATTATTTATATTACTTTTTTTTTTATCAGTACATTGTATTCATATTTTATACGCATTATGTTACTTTATATAGATGCAAAAAGGAAATCACTACCAGTCACTACTGAAGGAAAAATAACTAAAACTGTAATAACATGCAAACCTTTACTAAGTAACAATGTAACTGTAGCCTAATGCAAATGTAAAATGTATCAACTACAACTTAAATGGTAAAGAAACATGCATTAGGCAATACGGTTTGTCTTAATTTATGTTTCCTTCAGGTGTTACTTTGGCTTATGTATCGCTAAATTGGGCAGGTTCTACAAATATAAACGCACCCCCTCAATACACCGTACACTTCCTGTTCATGGTCGTTGTCTGTTTGGTACAATATTCTGTACATCTTGAATTAAAGGGTAAGTCATGCTACTGTAAATAATGCATTTGGATGCATTTACAATCATGTCATATGAGCAATACAAAATTAAATAAGACATGGCTCAAAGACATGTTTCCAATAGAGAAAACAGTATATACAATTTAGTGCTGCAACCTTTTCCACACAATATTCTTCCCCAAACATAGCAACAGAGTAAAATCATATCCTTACATACTAAATATGATAACCTAATAAGTCAATATTGTTATTGATCACTGAGGGTGGAAGCTTGAATAACCAGCCAGATTACAATTAACAAGGGAAAAAATAATAAAAGAAAAAAGGAAACAAAAATATCAAAACCAAATTACAGGAACACACACACACACACACACACACACACACACACACCTGAATCAGTGACGTAAAGCAAAGATGGGCATTCTTAAACTCAATTGCCATTCCATCTGATAAATGACCTTGGCCATTATCAGCCAGCATGTTATGCTGGAAGAGATGCACCTGTCGGGCAGATATATCCTAATGACATTGTCGTAATGACAGTCACACATCCCACCTGCTGCCTAGCACCTCCGGCGTACAGAAATATCACAACTTATTGAACTCAAAAATCATTAACAGAAAACAACAAAAACGCTAGTTTAGCGAAATAAGATTCTTATGAAGCCATTTGGTCGCATAAGCATGCAAGGTTCAATAAAGCTACACATCTCGTTTTTGACACTGAATGCAGAAAGGAAGGAAGGCAGGAAGGGAGAAAGATAACGTATGTTCATGTTCGGTGAGCAGCACGTTAGCAAACAATTTAGTGCAATGTTGTATGTCGACTCTGACCTGAAGGCGAGCGTTCTGTAGCATAAACTCCTGTTGCTTTTTGAAGTTTGCATCCATGGGTTTAGATAGTAGAAAGCCCATCTTGATTCTGTTAATAGAAACAAAATCGATAATCCTGTTAATTCATAGAACACACACAAACAATATTCTGCTTTTAGCCTACAGTTAATTGTTACCTCGTACAAAAAATGCATTAACCAATACTTATTGGTGAGATAGTTAACCTTCAAAGGCAGTCGTAGACCAAAAAGCATGCATGTTCTGTTCCCTGTGCAGGCCTATGCTCTTAACTGGTGGGATAGGCTATCAGCACCATACCTGTACTAAACGTCGTGTACCTGTACTAAACGTCGTGTACCTATACTATGGCAAGCTGTTTTAACATTTATTAACTGTCTGAAATTCCAGTTCCAGATATCTATAATGTAATTCTGAATAGTCACAATTACAGTTCAAGATATATTAAATCACCCTCAATTCAAGACATCTACATCGTCTTTTTAAAATATCTTAAATAACGTTTCAACTAGTCAAAATCAGTTGTAGATATCTGGAACTGGAATTACATCCAATCATTATTATGTTAAATATATCAACGATAGACGTTTAGGATATCTGCAACTGATTTACAGATATCTGTAATGAGAAACCCCATACACATGAATGGCGATAGCCGTTTGAAACCTACTAGTCATAACTGAATTACAGATATCTATAACTGCTGTTTCGACTATACAAAATGACGTTGTAGATATGTTGAATCAAAAGTATGGCTAGTCACAATTAATTACGACTAGTTCAAATTACAATGCCGATATCTGTTATGTTAATTCCGGATAGTCAACTCTAGTGAATAAATGTTAAAACGGTTTGCTAACGGTCTGCTACATTCGTGGGTGTAAATCATGGATGTAAAGATCTTGCTAACTAAGTAGTTAAATGCGATTTGCTAATGCACGGACGGACAAATGCGGTCGTTCTTAGCCTAAGAATGTACGGTACATACCGTAGCCTAATATATTTAGCAGACAATGAATGGCTTGACCTGTAGTAGGCTATACATACAATACCTAATTACAAACTTTCAAGGACGTGATAACAACAAAACGTTCCCACGCCGCGTTTTCTTCGGTTTAGAATTAGACAAAGAATTGCTCAAACTAGTGACCACTTCCCTCTAGTGGACAACTCTTGTGCGGGAATGGGATAAAAGATCAAATAAATTATATCGATGATTAAGATGTAGGGCTAATAATAAATTGTTTGGGTTTTGTATTAATTGAGCATCCGAGCATAGAGTTGGCAACTTCCTTTCTGCGTTATGGGACTCAAAATTATTACTCAAAGTGAAGCCAAAACTAAGCGTAATGCAACCAAAACTAGACGTGAAGGGAATCAAGCCACGCTATCTTGTTTCATGTAAAAAAAACATTATTAATTTAAATTGCTTCGTGTCAAATAATCTCTTTTCGCGTGATTACTGCCTCGGGAACAAAGACGTTTGTCCAGGCCACCAACAATAGCAGACTTGTTTCCTTAGGCTAAATGTTACTAGACATTTAAATGTTCTGGGGTTTTCCCAGGATTCCCCAAATACTAAAATGAATAGTAACCCTAAAAGTAAATTAGGCTATTCCAGATTATTGATACGACATATCCTCCTTCGCCCTATGCCTGAAGATGCAGTATGGAGCCAACATTTGACTGATGGAAAGTCCATTGGAATGTACATAATCTGAACAAAGGCTACCTTTGCTGTAGGCTACCTGTAGCATATATGTTGTGGAATTTCTAGCCTACCTGAACTCTAAATTCTGTGTGTAGCTGTAGTCTACCCACGTGCTGTCTACATTTCAAATAAAGGTTATTTCTTGCTGTCAGTAGTGGCAGACTATGGATGTGAAGCTGAGTGTCTCACTATTCTAAACGGCTACTTAACCTAATAGTGTTTTTATAATTTTTTTAGTCTTGGATACTTGAAGAAAAAGAAGATAAACAGCCGAGGTAGAGTTTTGTTTCTTTAAATGACAATGATGATGATGATTATGACGATGATGCAGCAAGTTTATCATGTGAATCGATTACTAATTTGGGGTTGTATTTTAGGTTATTTGATATTTGAAACTTTACAGTCAAAGACATCATAATCCTACTTCCTTCTCGCTCGCAGACCTCCCATTTCCCTGAATGGGTTGCCTAAATGTGTGATAAAAACTAAACCAAAATTGATTCATACTCTAAATTATACGATTTGTTAGGTCTATGTTTTTTTCTTTTGCATTTTCCCTATGGGGTCTCTCCTGTTGCCACACGTCTCGGAAATATCGTAGTTCAGGTTGTTATAGGATCTGCACGATATATAACCTAGTTTGGCAACCAGATATCTGGCATTCATATAGCCTATAGCCACAAATAAAAGTTGGTTTTAGTGCGACTTTTTTTCTTCTAATATTTTTTTTTTCTTCTCTTGCGCAACGCAACTTTCTACATTAGACGAAATGTTTACCTATAGTTTACTAAATGCTTTTTAAGCTTTTACAATGCGTTGTTAGAAAACCTACTTGACGGTTTAGATTAACGGACGAAGAAAATAGACTACAGAACCTGATCCCCTCTGGTAAGAAGAGCACATTCATATTTGGTTGCAAGACTTAGAGCCATAGCCTACATTTTATTCAGTAGACTATTATAGCGCTTATATACACATTTTGAATGCATGATCAGCCGACATCCATTAGGCTAACTGAGAAAGGTCAAGCGAACATTTCGCAAGAAGAGCAAGCCACTACCTAATCCATTTTATGACTGTAATTTAATAAATTGTAATACGGTTGACTCGCTACGTTAAATGGATTTGCCTATATAGTACTGGCTATAGGCCTATTGTATTTACAACTTGCAATATCCATTTTCTGTAGAAAGTCCGTCTCTTAATTAAACTTACTTTTAAGCAGTGTTACGTAAATTAGGCATTTTAATACGTTACTAGTTACGTATTACTCCTTCAAAAAGTAATTACATTACTTCACTTATTACTGGGTATTAAAAGTAAATACTTAAATTAGTTACATTACTATATGAGTCTACTTTCACAATACCCTGTCTTGCCCCTTATGAAAATCCAGCTTTTAATGTGTAAATATTCTATATTTGCCACACCTTCATAATCTTTCGTATTCGTAATGCGTTTACAATGTTTTGTTTACTTTGCCACCTGTGTGCACGCTTGCACGTGCGCAGCGTGTATTTTAATATAACCTACCTAGGTCTACCCAGTGTAGTCTCGTCCACACCCGGCGCAGCTTACAATTGCAACTTTTCAGGGAAGTGAAATCAGTATTGTTAGTTTATACAAATGCTGCCTCATGCTGATTCATGTACAAGTTCATGTGATTCTGCTGATGAGAATTTAACAGCTGACTGAATCCCTGAATAGATAAAGTCAGCTATAGCCTGCTGTTGATTTGAATAGCCTATTGATTGTGATTTAGGCTAGAATGTTTTTTGAGCCATATATATCTGCCTCATGTCAGATTTTACTAAATGAACTTGCTTCAAAATGTTGAAAACTCCCTTTCAATTTCTTCTGTAGATCTAATGGACTGGGCTTTTTTCGTGGTTTTGCAATTCCTGTCTTGGCCATCTCTCTTAGGTTTGTATCTATATCACCTAAATATGTAGGCCTACAAACATACCTATACAGTATTACAAAAGCAATTTATCACCAAAATATAAGCACATATAGCTTTCTATGAAACATAACTTTTAGAGGGAAAAAACGTACATGCTGAAATTAAATAATAATATGATACATGCTTTATCTTGTGACAAAGTTTCAGAGTTCAGATCAAATAGTCCCAGTTACATTGTTACTGCACTTAAGCTTTGTAGAACAAATAGTCCCAGTTACATTGTTATTGCACTTAGGCTTTGTAGAGCAAATAGTCCCAGTTACATTGCTACTGCACTTAGGCTTTGTATGGCATATAGTCCCAGTTACATTGTTACTGCACTTAAGCTTTGTAGAACAAATAGTCCCAGTTACATTGCTACTGCACTTAGTCTTTGTAGGGCAAATAGTCCCAGTTACATTGTTACTGCACTTAGGCTTTATAGGGCAAATAGTCCCAGTTACATTGTTACTGCACTTAAGCTTTGTAGAACAAATAGTCCCAGTTACATTGCTACTGCACTTAGGCTTTGTAGGGCAAATAGTCCCAGTTACATTGTTACTGCACTTAGGCTTTGTAGGGTAAATAGTCCCAGTTACATTGTTACTGCACTTAGGCTTTGTAGAACAAATAGTCCCAGTTACATTGTTACTGCACTTAGGCTTTGTAGGGCAAATAGTCCCAGTTACATTGTGGATCTTCTCATCAGAGTTCTTCATCGTCACCCCCCCC
>JAODUK010020189.1:0-25803 GCA_027564635.1 Typhlichthys eigenmanni
TCATATGTTATGAATATATTTTAATGCATTTTCCCATAACCTTTGTGATTTTAAAATATCGAAATTAATATCGATATCGCAATTTTCATGATCAATATCGCAATATCACATTTGATCAATATCGTGCACCCCTAGTATACATCCAGCTTCGTAGTCACAACACTAATCATTTAAAGGTATAGTCAGCTATTGCATGCCAATTGTAAGATATTGCACTTTTTGTCAAATTCACCAAATATCTCCTCGCATTTCACTATCTTACCGCTCTCTGTGCGTTTTGAAAAAAAAACACGGAGCAAGAGATGTTGTTTTAATTTGAGCTCGAAGTTAGCAAGCATTCTTGAGAATGACATCTTGTGGTCAAAATCAGACTAAGTTGAGTAACGTGTTTACATAAAACATGACATAGTTGCTTTTTGAATGCGTGTTAGCATCGTATTTAGGACGACAGCATTTATTATTATTATACTGTATGTATTGTATGTGTACTGTGTGTATACGTGTTGACTACTGTCTGTAAGGAAAATTGACCTGTGGGGACATTAAAGATTTCTATTACTACTACTACTACTACTACTACTGTGCCACGTGATCCACACCCTGCAGTAGGAGAGAAGGATGAAGAGATGGTGGTCTCGGTGGACGGCGAGCGCTACGACGTGCACGTGAAGGCAAGGAGGCGCTACGCTGTGTACTGGGAGCAGGCTCCCACGGAGGTACGCCGCTGCACCTGGTTCTACAAGGGGGACAAGGACACTAAACACCTGCCCTACCCAGAGGAGCTCAGCAGGAGTCTGGAGGCAAGTCTCACACTACTGCTCTGGATGTCCCTCCACCCCCACTGTGGAGGAGGTGTCCCCTTGTTATTGTGTGTTCCATTCCACCATTCTGTCCCTCCGGTCTTAGGATGCCTATATGATAGCAGTGACTTTGGATGAGTGGAAACGGAAGCTGGATTTCCCCTCAGGAGAGACCATCATCCTGCACAATCCCAAGGTGAGCTGAGCTAGGCGATCATTGCAGCATGTATGTAAGGACAAGACACCTGCTTTACCGTTACTTAACAACATGCGTTTTGTTCCCCATGCCTTAATCAGCGTTAATCACTCTCATCTCAGCTTATAATGCAGTATCAGCCAATGGGGTTGCAGGATGAGTGGGTCTCCTCCCCCTCTGAGCAGACCCGCCCGAGAACCGTGAAGAGGGGAGTCGACAACATATCTGTGGAGATAGTAGATGGTATGTGTGTATTGCGTTCTCTCAGTGTGTGTCACGAGACCTGACAGTCATATCCTACATATGCCAACACAATACCACCACCTTTGTGCAGGTGAACCAGAGAAAGTGGACCATCTTGTCTTCATGGTCCATGGCATCGGCCCAGCGTGTGACCTGCGTTTTCGCTCCATTATACAGTGTGGTGAGTGTGTGCACCTGTGTGTTTCTGTGTATGTTACCGCCACATACTGTCGGTGAGTTGGTTTAGGCTGGTTAGACTTGTTCCAAAGTCCTGCTGGGCATGTACAGACCCAGCTTGATTGACATCTGCCTGACTCTCTGTTTTGATAGACCCGGTGGGAAGGGCAGCTGAGATATTTTGTTATTATTGGAATGCACTGTAAGTGCTGATGTTAGCAAATGAGCTGCTTACAGTAGCATGACAGCGTCCCACCTTCAACCTAATCAGATGTACTCATCTAAACACCTGTGTGTGTGTGTGTTTCCAGGAGCTTTAATGACCCACAGTACTGGTGTTATGTGTGAGTGTGGGTGTGTGACTGTCTCTCCTCTCTAGTGAACGACTTCAGGAATGCGTCTCTCTCCCTGCTGGGCTCCCACTATAAACGTGCCCAGCAGGACGGCACGGTGGGCAAGGTGGAGTTCCTTCCAGTCAACTGGCACAGCGCACTGCACGGAGATGCCACCGGCGTGGACCAGTAAGGGCACACTGGTTCACACAGATGGACACTAAAACACTTGCTTATGCATGATAAGCAGGGCCCTGGTGTTTGTGCGTGAAACGGCTGGATTGAATTGTTGGATATTTGGCTGTTTTAAGGATTCTATTGGTCTAAAAGTGTGTTGTTCTTCCCAATCCATTTCCCAGGGACATCCAGAGGATCACTCTGCCCAGCATCAGTAGACTGAGACATTTCACCAACGACACCCTGCTAGATCTGTTCTTCTATAACAGCCCCACCTACTGTCAAACCATAGTGGACACAGTGGCCTCTGAGGTCAACAGGCTTCATGTTCTCTTCAAACAGAGACACCCAGAGTTTACTGGGGCTATTTCTGTAGTGGGCCACAGCTTGGGTAATATATACACAAGCATATACAACAACAACAAGTACTCTTGTACTGTAATACAACAAATATATATTAGTTATTTCATTAAAAGGGAATTCCTGTCCATTTTTACCTGAAGCTTTCATCTCACCCAAGATAGGTGATAGTTTTACTGTAATCTATTAAAATCTCTCATAAAAACAAGGAAATACAACTGCAATAAAGGATATTATTTAGGTTTACCGGTAGCAGTTCGCCTTTTTTCCTTATTTGGCCCCATGGGTTTCCATAATAATCTATGGATTGTCGACAGACAAGATAGCTCTAAATTGAAATGCGTGATGATATTGTAGTCACACACTATCACCATGATTGGGAGAGAGGGAAGAATGAGGTCTAGGTCAGAGTTAGCCAGAATTCCTCATTGACGGAGGGTGCTATTTTCACAGACATTCAGTGGCATTCAGTAGAAATTACTCTAATTCAGTTCATCTGTTTCATTAGGGTCCTTGATACTGTTTGACCTGTTAACCAATCAGAAGACTGAATCAGGAGAATCAGATGAAGAAGAGGTATCCTATAGTGGCTCAGTCATAGCAAAACAGATGTTACTGATAGTCGCTGAAGATGATAATAAAAGTTTACTGCATTTCCTCAGTTAAGATGCTGCTACAATGTGTTTTAGGTGAGCTGTGATGAGCCCTGTCCTTTGACTTGTGGAGCCTTGCCGCAGACTCTGACCAGACTGGGCCTACAAGAATACCTGCCTCTTCTCCAGAGAGAACATCTTGACCTGGAATCGCTGGTAACACAGAGTTACAGTATGCATAATCTGTGATGTTATGTAGAGTAAGTGAAGTAACTAGTTAGTGGTCTTTCTTTGAAGGCTCTCTGTCATGATTGCGACCTTAAAGATCTGGGAATTCCTCTTGGACCTCGAAAGAAGATACTGAACTATGTACGGCGGAAACGTTTTCCAGAGGTTAGATACAGCCTTTTCAAAAAATATGATATCCATCACTCTTTCACTGTACATCAAACAGCAGTGCTTGGTCTACCATGAGCTCCTTCTGAGCAGCCTGCGGTCCATATGTTGTTTGGTTTCAAATTGAACAGTATACGAAAACAGTGTCACCACTAGGGTAAACTGGAACGCTCAAGGTTATAGCTTCAACCCATTAAGACGTAAGGAGCTCTCTACAAATGAATTCTGAGGGTTGAGGGTTTTCTTCAAAAAGTTTTTGTCAGGCCATTTTCCATGTTTTACTGTATCGTTGTCATTATCGCCATTGTCATTTATTACCCTGATTATGATTATTATTATTACAGTCAGCGTTTGGCTCCAGCATTGGTAATAATGGTTCTTTCCACATTTTCCAGTCATTGTGAAATTGGGTAAACTTGCTGTAATCCTCATCTTCAAACATACTTGGCTCTCACCCAGTGAGACTTTGTTAGCGTCAACAGTCGCATCATCATCTGGGCCAGATTCTTCATTGTTGTCTTCACCATGCATAATAAATAATGCATTTACATTCCCCACGTGTATTTCAGCAAATCACAATGCATTTCATCTGCCGTGTGTTTGAAAACAATGACACAATCTTGAACGTGCTCTCGTCTCATCCGGCCTTAAAGGGAAAAGCACGCAAATGTTGCATTCGGTCTCAATGGGTTAAATCACTATTACTTTATCTACCTCTCTATAATCTAGGATGGAAAGGCAGGGACAGTACTACTGCCCCCTGGACTGGAAGCTCCAGACTCCAAGCCCATTGACTACCATGGTAACCAGTCTACAGGCTTGACATCAGAGCAGTCCCAGTTCCACCGGGCCCAGTCCATCACCAGCGCGGTAGACTATGAATACTTTGACATGGGCATCGGACAGGTAAGGCACGTGTTTGCTTGGCCTTGGGCCTAAGTGTAGCTGAAACACTTACATGTCTCCTCCCCCGCTGCTCTCCTCCCCCGCTGCTTGCCTGGACAGACCAATGGAGGCATAGCGAAGGGACAGGTCTGTCTCACATGGAGAGTGTTGTCTCTAGGCCTGTTTGTCACCATGCCAGTGTTTTCCACAGCAGATGGTCTGGTCAGCAACGGCTATTTGCATTCTTAGGCTTATTATAGCATGGGCACCGCTTCAGACTATGGATTTTACTAAGGGTCGGGATCCTGCAAATGCTGAGGTCGTATAATTCAAATGCAAATCTACTGCAGGCCTGTTTATCTACAGTGGTAGATCCACTGCCCTTATGAGTGCTACCCGGTCTCACCTCGACTATGGCTGTGGTCTCCTGCTGCTGCTTTCCTTGTAATCCTCGTTTGTGGTCTTGAACACATCACTGTGCACCAGTGGCATGTTTACCGTTCTGAAAATGAGTTTTCACTAATCTGCACTGTACGTTCTGTGAAGCCCTCTTGTGTAAGTGACTTGCATGTGCTTTTTGTAAGCACAATGTTTATGTGTGCTATATATGCTGTCTTTTTGCTAAACAAGAGAAGACGCCATGTATAGCGTACGTACTGTATGTAAATATTCACACTGTAGCACGTTTGCGATACTATAAATCAACACTAATCTGATTTTATTTCTAGGAAACTTGTGCTAAATCAAATATAATACTGTATTTATTTCTCCTCTCCTCCCCCAGGTTTCAATTAACTACCCTCAGCTGGCATTCCAGCCACAGACCTTTTTTGCTTTCGGCTCCCCAATTGGAATGTTCCTGACGGTCCGTGGACTCAAGCGCATCGATCCCAAATACGCCTTCCCCACCTGCAAGAGCTTCTATAACATCTACCACCCTGTGAGTGAATACAGTACCCCCCTTTCTCCTTTCAAGTTCAGTACACCACCAATATGTGTAAGGAAGCTACACAAACTACACAGTGGACAGTTAAATATTGTGTTTATTTTTATTTGGTAAGTACGACCCAGTGGCCTACAGGATTGAACCCATGATTGTATCTGAGATGGATCTTGAGCCCATGCTTATTCCTCACCACAAGGGTCGCAAGAGGATGCACCTGGGTATGTCTGCCTTGGTCTACCTGTGAGGAATAATAATAATAAAACTATATAAACAAACACTGTAAATGAATGATGTTGTAACATATGTTTCCGTCTAATATAACTGAAGGACAGATTGACGACCTGTCTACTGAAGGACAGATTGACATCCTGTCTACTGAAGGACAGGTTGACTACCTGTCTACCTGTGAGGAATAATAATAATAAAACTATATAAACAAACACTGTAAATGAATGATGTTGTAACATATGTTTCCGTCTAATATAACTGAAGGACAGATTGACATCCTGTCTACCGAAGGACAGGTTGACTGCCTGTCTACCTGTGAGGAATAAGGCTGTAAATGAATGATTCAGGTTTTTAACAGTAACGTGTGTTTATGTTTAATAGAACTCAAGGACAGTTTGACTCGTATGAGCGCGGATCTAAAGAATAACGTCTTGGGGTCACTGCGGACTGCGTGGCAGTCCTTTTCGAGACTACCTGTGGCTGCACTGCCCCCAGGGGAAGAGAGTGAAGCTGCAGTAGAAAGATGTCCACAAGAGCCACAGGGTATAAACGTAAAGTGTGTGCGTCCTTACCCCAAATACTTTACAGCAGCAGAATGGAATCAGGCCCTGCCGCTATTCAGTTAGCCTTGTGATACCATCCTGATCTCACAAGCTACAGTTTGACCTTGACCCCTCAGTTCAAAAGCATTTGTAATAAAGGCTGTGCTCAAGTCAAACTTCTTCCAATCCAGAATGTTTAAAATCAGCTAGAGCATCGGTGGAAACACTGTTGTCATCATCTTGGGCAAAGCTTCAGCTGGCCGCTAATTGGCTCAATTGACAAACGCTTTTGCATTGAAGTGTTACAGACAGAACCAGATGCAAGATCAGGATGCTCTCACTAGGCTACCATGTTGGTAAATGAGTGTGTTTATACCAGCTGTACTATATACTGTATTCAATATGGTCACGGGCCATTTACTTACATGAGAGAGGCTTAAAAAAAAACAGTGCAATTGGACCCATTGCAGTTATAATGGCAGTATGGTTATCTTCTGGGACTTCCCTGCCCTTCCATGAGCATACAGGGAGAGTATAGGGTACCTGACAGAGCTTGCATCAAGTGACATCATGACACAGATTAAGTCAGATATACTGTAGCATAAAAGGAGGAGCTGGGCTGGTGGTGGGTGGCATAGGGGTTTGCAGAGGCAGTGGCAGCAAAGGGCAGGCTAACGCAGCTTTGAATAAGGCACCCTGGAAATGTTGCACAATTGCATGTGAAACAGCGATCAGCTGAGCTGTCAGCTGTAAGATCAGGTGATGGATAAGATCTTGGGCTAAGCCTGACTTGGTGGCCTGCCTGAACTAATGCTTATGTTGCAATATATTATACAACCATTAACCAAATTTAAAAGTAGTATATTACTCATTGTGCTCTTAACCTTAACCAGATAAGATGTTAACTTAAAATGTTTTTGGGGGGAGGCTTATAATGTTGGAAACTGCTTAAACTATGTGTTCCACTGCTCTGTGTGTGTGTGTGTGTGTGTGTGTGTGTGTGTACGTACATGCAAATGTGTCTAACCTGCTTGCCTTGCTCGCCCCATTCTCCTTTCATGTCCCTGCATGTGGCCTCTCCTCCTGCTGTACTATTGCCGGATGGTCCCTGACCCTTGACCCTTTATCTTTAACCTCAGCCTCAGTACCACTCACTACTTCTGCTGGGAGGGAAGAGAGCAGGGCTGATTTTTGGACTAAAATACTGGAGTGGCCCCAGGCCCTTCATATGCATTACTCACAAGGTAAGCCGATGGTGGCTAAGCGGACCATGTGTGCTTTGCTAGACTGCCTTTCTGCTGTGCTGTGGCCTTGACGTTGTGTGGCCTTGACCTTGTGTGGCCTTTCTGAAGATTCTAAGATAGGATTGTCATAAGTGTGTTTATCACGTCTGGTTTGGATCAGGACACCGAACATGATTTGTGTGAGTTGTCCTGATATCGAGCCTGTAACAAAAACAATGTTCGTTGAACCAGAGGGGAGCAGTGCACGGCTCATGTCCTGTCTTGACATATCGCTTCTTTTCCGTTACACTCGGATACCTTTACAGGGTTTTGTGGTGCGTGCAGAACAACCCGTCTCTCAGTCGACAAGGACACCAACAAGGAAACAATATACGACAAGAACAATAACCAACCAACCACCCCACATACAGTATATCCTCCAAACAGATGTGTAGAATGATTAGTGAAAACATGTCTACATAGGACATCTATAGGGTTTCTGGAACACTGTTCTTCTTCTCAGCTATTAATCACTTAGTCAAGAGGCAGGAGGATTACTGTCGAGCATGCGGTGAGAGAAGTTCTAAATAATACAGTGTAGCTCATTTGTTTGTTGCCCCTTTTTTCTTCCGACTTCCAAGCTTTTCTTTTCTTTTTATTCTCTCTCCCTTCCTGACTAATTATACATGCTGCAGCATCCACAACTTTAACATGAAGAACTCAATAAGACAGTTATCGTATTTGTTTTTCAGAAAAGGAATATCATGGTCCTCCTCTACTGAAGCAGATGAACAGAAACAGCATGCTGGTTGACCAGCAGCTCAAATAAATGTACTGTGAATGAGCAAAGCTTGATGACCATAGTATGGCTTCATGTATCTGACTACAGGAGCGTCTGAGGAGACGGATCCGTCAGTGTCAACGCAGGAAACCGAGCAGCGTGATGTTAAAGTGGGGCTGCTGAATGGAGGACGAAGAATAGACTACGTCCTGCAAGAAAAGCCCTTTGAAAGCTTCAATGAATACCTGTTTGCAATCCAGTCTCATCTTTGCTACTGGTGAGTCACGCGCACCTGTGCTCAGGTAGTGGTAGATTTAGGTCATTGTGTTCATTGTGTGCTGTTAAATTTCATGTCTTTGTTGCGTCGTCTTTAACGCTTTCCGCAGAAAGCACAAAAAGTAAAGCAGTGATTAAATGTAATACTAATGGGCTTGTCTCGTTTATCCGCCAGGGAGTCGGAAGATACCGCCCTGCTGCTATTGAAAGAGATCTATGACAAAATGGGTGTGGCCATTGAGCACCCGCAGCAGTGAAGACACCTTATTGAAAACTACTTGCACATTTAACTGAAAGGATCTAATCCGAATAATGAATGAACACTGGCATAGCCATAAGCAGCACAACCATCTTCCCAAAGGACTTCTAACTTCTCAGATAGGGGTGTCTGTTTACCTTTGGGCAGCTATAGGCTTGAGATACTGATCAGTCAGACAACATTTAGTCACTGCCCTGAATGGTATCACCTAGAAACCCACTGAAAGGTGCCATCTCCTACCTGTCAACATGTTCCCAGTCCCTTAAGCCTGCGCAAAGCGTCTGATATTAGTTTCTAATCACACCCAATAATCACATATCAGCACTTTATTTTCAATATTTAATTTACCTTGCATTTTCCCTCCATATCATCAGTTGACTAAAAATAGGGTTTGTCACATGGAAAACGCGGGTATATTAAAAATAGTTCATCAGTATGTATGTTACTTGATGTTTAACCCTGTACTGAATACTGAAGAGCACATTGCCTTTGAATTGCTCTTAATTTATATTTAAATATTTTAAATGAGTTGTGTGTTTTGTATCTGGATATAATCCTTTTGCTTGACTGTATTAAATGACATTAAAATATGCATACATGCTGGTGCTTCATAGGAGACATTATCTATCATGTTTGGGTTTGTACTGCGTGGGTCACTGTGCTTGGTCACTGTGCTGCATGTAGAGGAAGGCCATTACATGTTCACTTGCTGAGGTTTGTGTGCCAACTATTAACTTGACTCACTAAATTCCACATTGAGTTTTATCCTAGATTTTCTCGAGAGCAATAATGTGCCGCCTTCTATTGTTTTGTCAATTACAGTATCCACTGATGTCCAATATGCACAATATATTTTTCGGAACTGCCTATTGCATGTAATTATTACCTACTTTAGGTGTTTGCGTTGTAACTGGCCTACATTACCACTGACTTGTTCATCAGCTTTCTGTCTAACCGCTTAAGCATACTCTGCAAAAGTATAAGTAAAGTCTTTCTCTTGGGAGAATTACCCAAAATAATGTACTGTACTCAATATATATCATGGACTTCCATAGCTTGTTAGAGTTGATCTGAATTCATCTCACAGAGACTACTCTTGTAGTGTTGAACTTTCTAAATGTTTTTCTCTCTCTCTCTCTCTCTCTCTCTGGACTTCTGTTTGTTATTCTATATCAAAGACAATTGTAAAACTTTTGTCATTTAATAGGTCGATAACTACATTATTGGGTGTAGGCCTAACATGTAGACCTATGCCACCATTAATTATTAAAGGTGATTGTTAGCCTGCAGTACTTTTTATGCTAATATCTAATTCAGTGGAGTTGTGTAAAGCATTTCTAGTATTGTATTTTTATTGTTATTTAGGCTAGTGAATTGCCATAATGCAGCACACTAGAGCTCCAGTATGGCATACAGTAATCTCTCTTTTAGATGTTTTAATAATTAGGCTAAAATCTAAATTGAATTTCATGTCAAACCAAAGTTACTAAATTACAATGTAGCTGGCTACGATGAGTCTTCTTGTCCTTTACTACAATTGCAATGACATGACATGATACCCCAGTACCCTAGATGTAGGGTGAATTGGTGTAATCTGGGACCATTTTTGCAATTTTGATTTGTGATTTATATATTTATATCTGTCTAACACATTATATCAACACGTACCTTCCTGTAGGCCTAATCCACAAGATGTTTTATAATCACAGCTTTCATACCCAGAGGAGACGTGACACACCTAGTGTTCTCTGCCAAACAAATAAAGATTGCCTGAATTTGAATTTAACTTTGTAATCTGGGAAACATTTATTAGACACTTTTCAAATGTCAAACTCAATATCCCCAATATTTATTCCATAATACCAAGTGGTTTAATGTAATATTGGAGGCTAATTATCAGATTAATGTAGCTGGGGATCTACTGTTTTTATTTTATTTTCCAGCAATGCAGGGTAAGCCTATACATTTATAAAGATATAATGTGACCGAATAAATATCTTTACATATTCCAAAAATGCATATTTCCTCCATTTAATTAATTTAAATGACTGTCCCAGATTATCAAACATGGTCCTACATTATCTATCATATTTTGATAAAGTGGGACAACAGAAAAAAATATATAGAAAAGAAAATAAACACTTCACAAACAGAATATTATCAAAATTATAGGAACATTGTCTTATTTATGTCAGATATATATCCTTAACATTAATCCTATCAGAATCTTATGTCATGCTATTCCCACCATGACATGCAATTCCCAGGGGGAGATTCTGATTGACATTTATCCTGTCTGTTTCTGTAACATAACTCGCATGAGGTTGGTATCAGTCATACGACATCTATACTAAATCTATAATACAAGTATTTATGGCTCCATTTTGTTAGGACAGGAAATAAACAGACTGGAGCTTAGGTGTCCCACATTTGTCAATGTCCCAGGTTACCCATATTCACCCTATAGGGCTACAGTAGACAAAACATGTTTTTCTTCAGTAGGCCCATTTCTAATTATCATATTATTTTTCTCTGCACATCATTGAAGCTTTTCTTTTAGTAGGCCTATTTCTAAATATTGTATTTTTTCTCTGCACATAATTAAAGCAACCACAGACCTACAGTCTATAAGCAGCACATTTTACTATCCAGGCTATTGCTACCAGAACACATAAAAGGGTCAGGGAAGTGGATTAAAAAAATCTAGACTACTAATCAGAGTGGACCACATCAGCGCTAAATGTAATAAAGTGAATGGAGCAGTGAAAGAGCAGCAGGCATTGGTTTGTATAGTCTGTTTAACAATGACCCACAGTGGTCTCACACAGACAAGGTTCGTCACATTTTATAGTAGGCCTACTTCTGATAGCCTATGTAGGCTACAGTACAACAGGGTAGCCTACAAAGCTTACTCAGTTCATAGCCTGTTAAACTATAGTAATCTTGGACACATGCCTAATCATGATTGTGATGTCATACTTTTTATTATTTATTTTTTAAATGTTATTTATGATTACTTACTAGAGGTCCAAAGGAAGGTTAGCGGGATTGGACATAAACACAATGACCTCACAAGTATAACACAATAACCATGTGCTTTGTCTTTCTTTTTTCAATGGGGTCTTTGGGGGTGGGATCCCCAGTGCATTCTGGGCCACAGCAGGTAGTTAAATTGTGGCTCGATACAAGGAGCTTGTTTTATGCCACCAACTCCTCCCTGCTACTCCTCCCATAACCCCTCTTTCAGCCCCTCCCCCCACCCCCCCTCTACCCACCACCACCACCATCCAGAGTGGCATTTAGCTGACGAACAATAGTCGATATACAACATAGGTCGCTCTTCAAAAGCCTCACCACGAGCCTCACCCCTGCATATCCCTCCCCTGCACACCCCACCCCTCACACACAAAGCGCTTGTTCATAGCATTTGACATACCTAAAATGTGTATTCCTGTTTTAGACAAATACTAGTTTTATACTCTTAGTCAAATGTATAAGTTTTTATATTTGCCTGTGTGAGTTGTACTTGAATGTCCTGAAATAAAATGTATTATTATTAGTATATTATTAGCCTGTCTCTCTCTTACTCTCTTGTAGGAGGTTAGATGCCTTACAAGTGAAAGTAATCTGTGCAGGACGGACTGCCTGTTGTGTGTGTGTGTGTGTGTGTGTGTCAGGGAGAAAGGGAGAGAGAGAGAGAGAGAGAGAGAGAGAGAGAGAGAGAGAGGATGGGAGGCGGGGACTTCTGGAAGCCGCGGAGGCTTGTGAGAGAGGAGAGGGACTAGTTAGCGTGAGCAATCAGTCATGAGATGCTGAGCCGTGTTGTGAGCTGTGGAGCCTGCATGCGTGGAGCCTCCCCCCCCCACCCACCCCACACACACACACACACACACACACACACACACACACACTGACACACACACACCACCCTGACCCACCAGGAAGACGCTAGGTGAACTCCGGGAGAGGACGCACAGCTTCAGGGATAACAAAAACAAACCAAAGAGAGAGACTGTTGCCATGGGGGGCTCCCTCAGTCAGCACAGGAAGAGCTCTGTCAGCTCCCCGCGCAAGAAAGACAGCATGTAAGCCATCAAAATGATGCTGCTTGATTGATTGTGTGACGTATGCGTGTGTCTGCGTGTGTGTGTGTGTGTGTGTGTGTGTGTGGATGAGAAAAAGCAGAGATGTTTCTGTCGATTCATTTTGCCCTCCAGTATTAAGTATGCTGATGTCCATAGAAATGTCTAGGGGCATGTATTGAAGGGTAATGGGATGTGTACACTTGAGGGTGACTTTGCTCAGTCTATCAAACGGTCACACAGCCACTCCCGGCATGCTAATAAAACTGAAGGCAATTTTCCTATTCAAATGTGAAGGGGGGTGAATTCAAAGTGCCAGATGCTGGGATAGACAGGCGTAGTAAGGAGGAAAGAGAGAGAGAAGTGCATGTAATGACGTTGGCAGAAAGGCTAATGTAACAGACATGAGCTGGTCATGCTACCGCAACTATTGTTCTGCTGAAGTGTTCCATGCGCCTCTTTGGCTAGCATTGGTTTAGGCTAACTGCTAGTCCCAGGACCCCTAAACATGTAGCAGACTAGTGTTTATAGCACTCTGCCATGGCTGATCGTGAATAATGCAGCAGCCATGACACTAATTCTAAAAATAAAAGTTATAAGCTACCGGTTATTTTCTATAGTCTACCTTGTACAAGTGGCTCCTAGGCCTAGGGCATTGTGCACCCTCTAATGCATATAGTACCTTCTTAAAGTGCTAAAAAGCTGTTATCTGAGCCCCCTCCAGCTGATCTCCATGGTTTCATCTGCATTTGAATGAGCATTTTGGTCCCTAGTGGTGGATCCCTATCTGTGATCCCCCAGGCCTGAGAAAGGTCTACTGGTTAGTAATGGGATGCATGCTGTTCTGTGTTCTGAAGCACATGTTGTTTGGAGACACAGGGAAATGACCCTGAGCGGTTCAGCCAGCTGCAGGCTGTAGGGCTGATCAGAGAGTATGAAGGGTCTCCGAGGGTCTGTTTCATCACACAGGTGTTCTCACTATAGTCAGAGTGGCAGCTTTACACCAAAATAAAATACAATTCTCATTTACCGTAATAGTCAACCGATGAGATGACCATGTTTGGGGTGTGTTTGTGTACGGGGTGGAATCGCTAGTGCGATGCAGTGGGAAAAGTGAAGGGAAAACAGGATGAACTGTGCAACATCATGGGATTGTGGCTTTTATTCCCTATCTATTCTATTTTTTCTAGTCTATTTTTAGTCTCAATCATCCGTTTCATTTTCTTTTAAGTGGAACAAGCTTGAATCTCGGCTGTCTTTGTTGTTTGTTTCCAGTAAAGCGCTCTAACATGCAGAATGATCTGCATTTGGAGCTCATTCAAAACCACATTAGTCCCTTTGACGGGAAATGAACACAACATGAAACATACACATAAATTAGGCCTGCATGTAGACCGCCGGTATAAACATATTTCTCAATTGAAAGCCCAGTCTTAAATGATTGAGGCACAAATGATATGGAATTAGCCTAGATTAGCCTAGTAATAAACATCAAGCAAATCAAATTGTAGTATTTTCAGAATAGATGAATGAAAGCACCGTTATGTACATCCTACAATTTACATTACACTGAAGACCAGTCAGAGGGTGTTGTCCTCTTGCTCTGTGCATGTGTATTCACCATTGTCTATGAACTGTCCCTTCACAGACAACAGCTTGGATTGTGTCTATAAACTCCTTGTTGTCCTGTCCCACTCCTAGTCCCCCTCATTCCTTCTCCCTTCATTTTGTCATGCGCGCCGTGGACTGATGGAGTTATTCTAATGTACGACAGTACGTGTGGGAGCCCTCCGGAATGCCTGCGCTCCATTGAGTCTCTCTATTTACACCATAGTATTTTGCTCTGCTTGTAGATAATTGGGTCTTCTAGTAAACATGCAGCTACATAGAAACACAGACATATTTTAAGTTTTCACATCAAAGAATTATAAGGTGGTCTTCAATATCTCCTCTCACACACACACACACACGCACACACACACACACACAGCTAGCATATAAGACTGTTATGCCTAATAAACAGCTGAGATGTAACAAAAAGGAAGAACTATAATCTCTGACTAATGTAATGTCTGTTTATTTGAAAAGGGACATTGTACATGCATTCAACATTCTCATGGAATGTGGATGTACCTGAGTTAGCCACAGGCTAGCTTTCATCGGCAGTCCCTTTGCCAGATTTACTTCCTAAAATAAAGAGTAAAACAGTACATAGAGTTAACACAATGCAGTGCACTACATGTGTGCACTGTGTGTACATGTGTGTGTGAAAGGACAGATAATGGTCTCTTTACAGCGCTATTTAATCTGCAATGTAAAGCGCTTGAGACAATAGTGATGTAGTGTCATCTGGCCTAGTTACAGTAACTGTGCTGTACTCCCCGGCTCATCTTACATACACACCCTAATGGCTTCTGTGGAGCCCGCTGGCCTCCCAGGAGTGACATGATAGTTATCGCTCCCTTTTTTCCTCTTTTCAATTTCAATTCAAATTACTTTATTAGCATGACGTAACGGCGTACATATTGCCAAAGTATTATTATACCATTTTTTTTTCTTTCATATTAATGTGAACTTATTACTAAGTAAGTAACTAATAATAATAATAACTACATTCATCCTCTCTACCTCAATGTGCAGTTAAGTTGAGAGCCACTAGATGGCACACTGCTACTGCACAAGATGAGGGTGACACAGCACTATAGCATACAGTAGACTACAGGCAGCTATGTAATTATCAAAATTGGAGGCAAAGGTTTAGGGCCTACAGCCTAATAAACAATGTATGCCTACATAATAGCCTAAAGTATGAGCACGTTGGTGTATTTTGTCAAATAGCCTAATAGAATTTCAGTGTATTATTAAATATATAAACATATCGTAAGCCTACCCAACACTACCAATAGTTTCTAAAAATACAAATAAAATAGACTACTCGTAGATTGTCAAATATTTAGTACAGTATGTGTTATAGCCCTCTCCGGGAACCATCACCTTATCGTGGTGGAGAGGTGTGTGTGCCTATGAGCCTGAGAGCTGTGTTGTCTGGAGCCTTGTGCTCCTGGTAGGGTCTCCCAAGGCAATGTGGCCTCAAGGGAGGGGCCAGACAAAGAATGGTTAAAAAGACCCTTTATGAAAAATCCTAAAAGAGGAGAACTTACCAGGAGGAAGCCCGGGGGCCCCTGTCTGGAGCCAGGCCCAGGGGGAGGGCTCGCTGGCGAGCGCTTGGTGGCTGGGTTTGCCACGGATCCCAGCCGGCCACAGCCCGAACAAGCAATGTGGCACCATCCTCCTCTTCATCCTATAGGCCCACCACTCGTGGAAGGAACCGTGGGGGTCGGGTGCTGGTGGGGCTTACCTTTATGCATAGTCTTGGTTCTGGAACCATACTCCTGGATAGGAGATAGACTTTATTCTACTTGTTGCCCAGGGTGTGAGGCACCGGGCGGGTGTGGGGATACTCACGCCACTACATTGGAGTTTACCCTGGTAGACGAGAGGGTCGCCTCCCTGCGCCTATGGGTTGTGAGGGGGAAAACTCTGACTGTTGTCACAGAGAAATACTTTTGTTCGGCACCAAGGTGTTTCTGGAAAACCATCCGCCACCTCAGGAGGGGGAAACAGGGAACCATCCAAACTGTTAGTTTGGATAGTAAGAATGGGACGCTGTTGACCTTAACTGAGGAGGTAATTGGGTGGTGGAAGGAACATTTTGAGGAACTCCTGAATCCAACTAACACGCCTTCTATGGTAGAGGCAGAGCTGGAGGCTCATGGGGGATTATTGTCAATTAGTTGCCCCGGTGGAAGTCACTGAGGTAGTCAAACAACTACGTAGTGGCAAAGCCCCGGGGATTGATGAGATCCGTCCAGCAATGCTGAAAGTTCTGAGTGTGGAGGGGATGTCTTGGATGACACGCCTCTTTAACATTGCATGGAAGTCTGAGACAGTGCCCAAGGAGTGGCAGACCGGGGTGGTGATTTTCCTGTTCAAAAAGGGGGACCAGAGATTGTGTGCCAATTATAGGGGTATCACACTTCTCAGCTTTCCTGGTAAAGTCTACTCTAAGGTGCTGGAAAGGAATGTTCAGCCAATAATCAAACCTCAAATTGAAGAAGAACAATGCAATTTCCGTCCTGATTTTGGAACAAAGGACCAGCTCTTTACTCTCGCAAGGATCCTGGAGGGGGCCTGGGAGTATGCTCTTCCGGTTTTGTGAATCTGGAGAAAGCATAGGGCCACCTGCTTTTTGCAGATGATGTGGTCCTGATTGCATCATCAGTCCGTGACCTCCAGCGCTCACTGGATTGGTTCGCAGCCGCTGAGTGTGAAGCGGCTGGTTGAGGATTAGCACCGCTAAATCTGAGTCCATGGTTCTCAGCAGGATACCGATGGAGTGCCTACACCGGGTAGGGAATGATTCTTTACCCCAAGTGAAGAAGTTCAAATACATCGGGGTCTTGTTCACAAGTGAGGGGAAATTGGAGCAGGAGATTGGCCCGAGAGTCGGAGTAGCGGGAGCGGTATTACAATCACTTTACCGCACCATTGTGACAAAAGAAGAGATGAGCTAAAAGGCAAAGCCTCGATCTACTGGGCAATTTTCGTTCCTACCCTCACCGATGGTCATGAAGGGTGGGTCATGAACGAAAGAACTAGATCACTGGTACAAGCGGCCGACATGAGTTTTCTCAGGAGGGTGGTGGGCAACTTCCTTAGAGATAGGGTGAGAAGCTTGGCTATCTGCGAGGAACTTAGAGTAGAGCCGCTGCTCCTTTGCGTCAAAAGGAGCCAGTTGAGGTGGTACGGGCATCTGGTAAGGATGCCTCCTGGGCGCCTCCCTAGGAGGTGTTCGAGGCACAACCAGCTGGAAGGAGGCCTCGGGGAAGACCCAGGACTAGGTGGAGAGATTTTATCTCTACATTGGCATAGGAACCCAGTCAGAGCTGGTTAATGTGGCTCAGGAAAGAGAAGTTTGGGGTGCCCTACTGGTGCTGCTGCTTTTGGATAAGCAGATGAGGATGGATGAATGGATGTGTTATAGCCTGATAGCTGTTCTTTAACCAATCAAATTGCCTACCCATAATAGTGGGACTGGCATTATGACAGAGAAGAACATTCAGGGGGAATTAAGATCAACAATGGTCATGTTGAGAAGAAAAATAGGGTGGAGATAGAGGTGGAGATAATGGTTTATCTGCAAGAGGGGAGGGAGACATTAAGCTGGTTTCAGTGTTCTTAAGAGAGGAGGCAGGGATAATCTTTGAATGAAGGGTAATTGGACAAAAGACAAAGTATGACTTTCTTTTGAAGCAGTGTATAAAGTCTGTAATGAGTAGGCTGGGTCTGCTAACAAGTTATTACAGCACATGAAAGTAATGAATAGGATATATGAGATAGTTTAATTATGACACAAAGATAGCTTTGCTCTGCTCTTAAATAATACTGTACCTTTGATATAACAAAATATTTGAATCACTATTTTGCATGTAAAAACAATCCCATTCAAATGAACTTGAACGTAGCCCCAGAGTTTCCATACAGAGCACACAGGGTATTGCGGTTGAACAGCAACTTGAGCATAAGTCTCAGCAGGCAGCATTGAGCTAAAAGACAGGCAACCTTAGAAAGCAGAGATGGTTCTCCAGTTCCCTCTCTGGCTGTGTGTATACACACACAGAGACATCTGATACAACGTCACATCATCTCTGTTGTGGTTACATTAGAATGGTGATCATAGCTGATTTATTCTTAGCTCATAACCACACCTGTTGCAATCGCTCAGGTCATAATAGTCAATTCTAGCAGGGCTTCATGTCTATTATTGTCCTCTCTGTGCCCCAGTGTGGAGGTGCTGAAGTCTGCATGGATGTGTAGTTTCCCCCACTCACTGTTTCTATAGCCTATTCCATGGGAAATGGTTACATAAGACTTTCATTATTCTCACTTTTACCTTTCTCTCTCTCTCCCTTTGCTTTTCTGTCTGGTGTGTTCCTGCCTGGGATAGAGACACGGATATTCCCATTGTGTGTGTGTGTGAGTGTGTGTGTGTCACAAATGCTACTTCAAAGCCTCAAGACGTTTGGTAGTACAATTTGTTTTGTGTGGTACAGTTTTGCCATCTAGTCTGAGCTCGTAACTACATGGGTGTGTTGTCTACCCAGAATCTCACCCGTCAGGTTCATCTACAGGGCTCTGCATGCATGAAGAAGTCAGAGGAATTGAAGAGAGAGAGGCAGACATAGTCAGGAATGTCTAGGTGACTAGAAAGGTCACTAAATCATATAGGCTACTCTTTCTCCCTCTAGTTTTTTTCCCCAACTTTATGTATCGTTATTAATAAGGCTGACTCGTCTGCATGAAGCCATCACTTTACGCTCTTCATATAAAAAGAAACATTTCCATCCAGTTATTAGATAAACAAAGCCTCTTTTTCACGAGTATGTGTGTGTGTGTGGACATCCCTTTTTATCCCTATAAACGGTGTAGAGTGTGTTAGTTAGTCTGCTTCTGCTTTTTAAAGTCATCACGTGCAACCACACGTGCACAACATCAGGGGCTGTGAAAGTGGACATTTTTCAAAAGGGAAGCCTTTCTGTTGCTTCTCTTTCACTCTCCCACTGCCTTGTCCCAGCTGAGCTATCTGGCCGTCAGATTAGTCATGGTCCTTGCTTTTCAAAGAACGCTCATCTGGTGTGTGTGCGTGTGTTTGTGTGTGTGCCTGTGTGTGGTTCATTGTGTTTGTTTTATGTATAAATAGGATTTTATAAACCTAGAGTTACATAAGCCATTCGTGACCAGCCCTAGAGGCACATTATGTGTGTGTCTGTGTGTGTTAGCATGGTTTGTGTGTTGGCATAGCTAATACTGTCTAGCGAAGCAGATAGTCTTACCAGTCTCATCCAGCTAATTGGTTATCAGTTTATTTGACCTACTTTGGTATTGGAAGCATGTTTGTGTGCATTACATAACGCCACCATGTTACTATAATGCAGGATTTATGTTTGGATCTAATTAAGTTTGTTTACCCTGATGTATGCAGTGCTTAATTCCACAGAATACATTCCTGACTCTCCCCAGCCCACTGTTTATGTTTGAGGCAGGCTGTAGTTGATCCGTGTGAATCTCCATGGATGTTTTAAATCTAATCCTGCCATCCTGTATTTCCTCCGTGTTACAAGCCTCTTTTAGCCATTTAACAGGAAACCTCCACCAACACTCTCGATGTAACATTTCCTCTTTCCTTTCCTTCATCTTCTCTTTCACTAGACAAACCCCAAAACAATGGGTTCAGGGTGGTGTAAGGAAAAGCCAGACTCAGAGTCAGAGAGGATTTGTAAACAAAGAGAGAGGAGAGGAGGAGAGTGCGAGAGCTGCTGTCTGCTCCAGTAGCCAGCTGCTCGGTGCTGTAATCCGCCCGGTCAGAGCAAACAGACAGAGAGAGAGAGAGAGAGAGAGAGAGAGAGAGAGAGAGAGAGAGAGAGAGAGAGGGGAGGGGGGAGCAGAGACAGGAGTGACTACTGATGCTTCAGTAATCGCTTGCTTGTGTGTCAGAAGTCCTTGCTGTGAAGGGAGAACCAGACGTAGGCTGCTCTCTCTCTCTCTAACTGCGTTAACGGAGGCAGCCGCGCAGAGGTGCAGGATGGCATGGCTGAGCCCGAGCGGGAGCAGGAAGTGAGCGCATTGCCCAGCCAGCCTGGCCAGCACCAGACGAGCCACGCAGTCCTCTAAGACACAGGGACCAGGTTTACAACTGAGACACGGCGAGGGGCTCCGACGCTGACTCACCACACGGGTGGAGCAGCACAGCTGACGGTTGGCTCAGCCAGACACAGTGGGTGGTGGGGCGAGAGCTCCTGCAGTGATGTCCTGGTTGTCTCCAGTCCAGTGGGCCAAATGGACCTGGTCAGCAGTGACCGGGGGGGCTGGGGAACAAGCACAGGGGGCGCAGGTTGGCCCCGAGGATGACAAGTAAGGGGACGCGCGCGTGTGTGTGTGTGTATAGGTGTGTCTGTGTGTGTGTGTGCGTGTGTGTGTGCGTGTGTGTGTGTCTGTGTGTGTGTGCGTGTGTGTGTGTGTGTGAGTGTGTGTGAGCTTGAAAGAGAGACAAACTATAGAGAGAGGGGTCATGTGGATGCCATTGCTAATTGGCGTGTCCACCACCTGTCAGTGTGTCTCAGGGGTATTTACACGTACACACACACACACAGTTGGTTGTTGCGAGATTCTTTCCTGTGTTGCTTCAGTTGATGTTGTCAGTGGCTAAAAACAGAGTCTGAACAACACGGACATTCAAGCTGCCACTTTGCCGCAATCTGCGCAGATCCCTTTATTTATCTTATTTCCTCCTGAGAGTAAACAGTGTGTGTGTGTGTGTGTGTGCGTGTGTGTGTGTGTGTTTATGTGGAGGAGGTTGTGTTGTAGCAGTTTGGCAGAGTAACTGCAGTTGGAGGTTTGGGGGGTGGGTTGGGAGCTGCCATTTCTAAAGGGTTATTTGGTCGCTTTTCCTTTCGGTCCATTCTAGTTTCTAAGTAACCATCCCATTCTTTGAGCTGTTTCTCATTAAATTGTAGATGTTTTGATGTGCTTCAAGTGCCTGTGAATAACACACACACACACACACACGCACGCACACATACACACACACACACAAACACACACCACATAGCCTGAACATTCCTCTACTGTATCTGTTCTCTCTCTCTCTCTCTCTCTCTCTCTCTCTCTCTCTCTCTCTCGCTCTCTCTCTAACTCTCTCTCTCTCCCTCAACCAAATTAGAAAAAAATGTGTGTTGGGTATAGGCAGCTCAGACAGCAGCCCTAAAGAAGTGTGTGTGTGTGTGTGTGTGTGTGTGTGGCTGCGACAGAGTGTGCTCTAATAAAGGGCAAAGGATGCAGGTGGCCTGGAAAGCCTGTGATTTTTACTTCCTGCTCCCTGCCTCCCACCATCCCCCCACATCCCCTAAAATATAGAATAGGCTCCTTTAGATGCTGATGTGTTACTTAAAAAGCTGTGAGATGTTTGTCCTCTTGTTCACAGAATGGGATAAGATGCTGAGCTGGCTAACAGTTTATACATATTTAAGATAATTAATTATTAGCAGATGTAGCTCATGCTATGCTGCCAACAAACGGTTCTCTGGATATCATTCCCTCTCTTCTTTTAAAAGACGTTTTTGATGCGGCTGTATTTATTTTTGTTATTTGCTTTCTTTGAAACTTCATTTTGTGCATTTGTGGTTTTTATGCATTTTCCTGTGAAGCACTTTGGTCAGCTACAGTTGTTTTAAAATAGCTATATAAATGAACTTGACACTGACATTATGTAATATATCATTTTCAATTTCAATCATCATTTCAGTATTTAGTCTGTATTTCATTTTTTGTTTTAACATGGCTATAAAAAACCACAAAGCAAGTTTCACACTGTGCTTTTCTTCCCTGCTTTGTTCAAGAATCTCCTGGCTGGTTTACAGACCTCTCTTTTGTTCTGCTGTTTTGGTCCTCATCATTATTGTAACTTGTCCCTGATACAATGCCAAATGACACAAGTGCCAGTGTTGCTATGTACCACTAATCTCTCTCTCTCTCTCTCTCTCTCTCTCTCTCTCTCTCTCTCTCTCTCTCTCTCTCACTCTCTCTTTCTACAGTTCGGACTCGGAAGGTAACTTTGGGACCCCAGAATCAGAGTCTCCTGAGGTTTTGAAGCAGATTACTGGACAGCAGTTTGACAACTCCAGCCACGCTGGTGAGACTTCTTGACTTCCCTTCATTCAGTCATTTACCCTTGTGTAAATGGCATTTACAATGTATATATATGTATATATATACATTATTATTATTATTATTATTATATATCTTTATGCAATGTCACCCAGACTGAGAATTTCAAAATTGCTTAATTCATTGTGAAAGCATATGCAGTGACTCACTCACCAAATCTATGGGTAGGCCTAATAGGTGTCAATATAGCCCTCTCTACCACCTTTCATAACCCTCACTGTATCCCTATATCACCCACACAGATGCATGATTAGGCAGTCTCACTGTTTCCATGGTAATAGATAGGCAGTAGAGTGCTTCTTGCTCACATAAAAATATTGTATTAATTATCTGATTTCCACAAGATGCTCTCTAGCTTCACCATTATAAACACTTCCACTGTTTCTTATTTGTTTGACTCAGATATTAAAATATATCTGCAATGAATATAATATCGTCAATTTCAACTCATCTTGATGTTTTGGCTAGCTAGCCTACATAAAACCTGACATGTTTTTACACAAGCATGAAAGTATCTGGAAGGTTTTTCAAACATCCATACTATAGTCTCACTTTAACACACATGTAGTTGGTGTGTAAACAATATCAGCTCGTTTCATAAATATCTAACATCAGGGACTGCATGAAGAAGCCTAATCCTAATGTACCTACAACTGAACCAGTTTATTAAATACAATACTAGGCCCCAGCGTGTCTTTCCAGTTATTTGTCAGTGTGTCTTATTCCTTTATCTCAATTTCCTCATTTTACTTGTTTCTTTGCTGTGCGTATTTAATAGCTCCTAGTGTTGTTTTGGTTGCTAGGCCACATGGTGGCGCATGTGAGGCAGGTTGTGGCTCTTCTGCTTCTATTCCTGGTCCCCTTAGGGTGGGTGTGTGTGTGCGTGTGCGTGTGTGTGCGTGTGTGTGCGTGTGCGGACGTGCACGTGCGTATGTGTGTGTGTGTGTGTGTGTGTGTGTGTTATGATTCAAATTAACAAAAGCTTGCATGAATTTAACTATGCAATAAAACCCTCTATCATAAACTAGCTACTTGCTCATCCGGGGTGAAACCATAATGACTTCAGATTGTATGTGAAAGGAAGGAAGAAAGAAAGAAAGAAAGAAAGAAAGAAAGAAAGAAAGAAAGAAAGAAAGAAAGAAAAGTTATTAACAACAAAAATGAGATGAGAATAATTTGGGGTTTTGTGGTTGTGTGGGAGTATTTCTCAGCAGCAGAGAGTCTTGTGTACTCTGTGCTGTGTGACTCAGCTTACAACGCAGCTTACTGCTGGGTTGGCTAGTTAGCTAGCTGCTAACGCAATGTGTAAGGAAGGACACAGGATGTGAGCAACTATAAGGGCTCTGAACAGAAGCCAGAAACCATTCTAATAGCTATAACAGAAGGGAAGGGCCAATCCATCAAGGTGAATCGCCTGAGCAACTGTTAAAACCATCATCTGTCATAAGTATATTATGTCTTATGTGTTTTCTATTCTTTTTTTTTCTCTCATTTCGTAGCTCTTGCAAGAAGTAATGGACTGTTGTTGTCACGTCCATTCCAGGACAAGAACTCCAATGAGGATGTCTGTCCTGTCTTGTCCCAAGAGGTTGATACCACAAACAACCTCACTAGCCCTTCCCTCAACAGTAGCTGCTTTGCTTTGGACAAGAACCTCAATGTGACCCTGAGCAACAAACCCAGTCCTGGAGAGGGACTGCCAGCCTCCACCCCCCTGCCCCTGCATCTCAGACCCCCGTCTCTGTCCATCCACTGCCCCCTGAGCAGACCGGACCCTTTAGAAGTGGACGACGAGGCTCCAGTGACCTCTGACTTCAACCTGAACCACAGACATGACCTTTGTGTGAACGCCGACTTGCTCAATGGCAACATGCAGCCCTCCCTGCCATGTAACATGGAGGAGAAGACAGACTGCTCAGTTGTTACGTGAGTAGTAGACACATTAAGGACAATGGCATATTGGTGATTATTGTAACTTCCTGCTGTGCTCATTTGTCACACTAACATACAGTTAATAACAGTTCTCCTTGCCTGCAGGATAACCATTTTGTCCAGTTGCCTGCAAGCCTGTCTAATGTAGTTCAACATTTAATTGGGTATTGTCCTTTTAGGAAGCAATAGGCTGCATATCAACATAGTCACATCAAAAGAACTGAACACACTATGTTAAACTGAATAATGTTTAGCATCACTATTCTCTCAGCACTGGCAATTTTCAGTTCTACCACGTAATATGATAGGTTTCCTCTTCCAGCCATTCATGCCTAACCAGTTATTATAGTTGTGTTATTCTGACTGCTTTGTAACTATTTAGAACTTGATGTTTACGTATATGTTGTAGTTGTACTGTAATGTCTGCTCGCAGTACAGAACTTCTTAGGGGTACAAAACACAGACAGACCAGTAAAAATGACTGTATTGGTAGTAGTACATTTCATAGCCTTGGCCCTCCGTCCTATGTTTAACCTCCCCTGTGTCTGCCCTTAATCTTAACCGCACCTCCCTGTGGCCCCAGGACTGCAGAGCAAGTCCATTTCCTCTGTGCTCTGTTGTAAGTACTAAGTGTGTGAGCTTGTGTTCTGGCTGTGATCTGAGCTTGAGCAGCAGCCTGCTCCATTCACCTGCGTAACGTCCTTTGCGCTCATACAGGCTAGGGCAGGAGGCAGCTGGGAGGTTTGAGCTGCTCGGCCAGGCTTTCCCACCGTGATACGCACACAGCTTGCACACATCCACTGTGCAGTACATGCCCGCATATACACGAACGCTGCACAATAACAATAATGTTGCCCTGTTGTTTCATCTAACCAGGAACTCCTGCAAACTAAAGCAGACCCCAGCGCTGCAGCACGACAGCAATGGAAAGGTATCTGTTGTTCCAAATGATAATACCAGCTGGATGTAGATAGTTTAGTTTAACTAAGTATTGCATCACACTTCTTCAGGTAGTTACTTATGCTGTTTTATGCTCAGCTCTGTAAATGAACCTTACTCCACCGGCAGCCAGCTGGTGTAAAATAGATATAAAACTATGAGTGTGTGTGTTTGCTTCTGAAGGGCGAGCCCTGTGGAGATCAAGGGGGCCATGCTACCGATGAGGAGAAGCTGGCTATCAGCGGCAAACCAGATAAGAGCCAGAACTTGAATAGTGAGTACCAGGGCTGGTTGTGTCTAGTGTGCGCTTCATGCATGACTACAGGTGCTCTACTGCTTGTTCAGCCTTTGCTCAAGCAGAGATGTGGGCCTGAGGACTACTGTGACCAGAGAGTTGATTGTGTTACCATGCTTACTGTTCTCTCTGGGCAAACACTCAACCATAGGTTAGTCACTGTTGGATGCAGAGAGAGAATGTTGTCTTTGTTTTACCAATGGAAAGCTCAACACACACAAACACACAAATAAATCCTCAGAAATACTCCCATGAAAAGTGAATGTATGATACAGTTGTTAGTTTGTGTGTGTGTGTGTGTGTGTGTGTGTGTGTGTGTGTGTGTGAGAGAGAGAGAGAGAGAGAGAGAGAGAGAGAG
>JAODUK010020199.1:0-50323 GCA_027564635.1 Typhlichthys eigenmanni
TTTCCCCCCCCCCCCCCCCCCCCCCCCCCTTTATACAGAAATGCCTAACAGATTCTAATATATATATATATTTGTATTTCATTTTGGTATAGTATTTTTCTATGTTAAAGAGTAAGTCTGTGTTTTCTGACAGCTTCGGAACAAGAGGAATGGCATTCACTTGGTCCCCTGTGTGTTCTTATTTGTTGATTTCACTTGCTCAAACAAGCTATAGGCCTATTGTCATTTGGCCAAAAAGATGACAATTGGTTGGCCTTGTATAGGAAGCAGTATTGGTTTAGAAATATGTTTAAAATTGTATAGGTTGTCTTCCATGTGAATATTACATCTAATTCATTGAAAGTTTGTGCTTGCTTATTATTTTATTTATTTTATATGATTTAGTTTTCCACCCTGTAGAAAGTGGATCACATACGTGTGGTCGACTTTCAAATACTTTTCGAAAATTTAAATAGTAGAAAAAAGGAAGAAAAAAAAAAAAGGCATACAAAAGCTATATGGTATTTGTAACAACATAATATCAATTTATGTTTGCAACTCTGGTTTAGACGTTACTCATTTTCTGCAGGGGCTAGAGATTAAAAGAGATTTGTTATATATTACATAGATTGACTTCCCCAGTACCACACCATACTTTATCCAACGCTTGATTGTTGTGTTATTTTTGCTCAAGTGTTGCTTTGTATTTCTCCCCGTTTCATTTGCAAAATGTTAGTCGAGCTCAGCTGAGCCTTATGCTGCTGTCAAGCCATGAGAAATCGGATGAAGCTGCCTCTGTGGAAAATTATACATTTTAGTTGTTGATGGTTGCTTAAAGAAGCAATTCCATGTTTACCAACTAATGACATGAAAATGAGGTGTTTATGTATGTCAGGTCAGACTGGCTAGAATATACAATAGAGAACAAAATAGTGCCAATTACACTGAACAGAACAGTCATATCTGAATGTATAAATGTGTATAGATAAATATGACCTATGCTTATTCATGAAGTGGTAACTTAGATGTTATTTAGTTTCCAGTGTAAGATATTGACTTATTCTGTTTTATAAGTGACAGTCCATTTGGATGAGTTATGCCTGTTTTTTTTCTCTGAATTGAGGGATGTTTATGTTTCGCTGGTCTCAGAAGGTCCTTCTTCAGGTGTGAAAGACCACCGATAACAGAAATGATCTCCGTATTGCATTCCATGTTAACATGCTGTTAATGTGATCACAGTGGTATGTAGTAATATTCAGAGATCTAGTAAAGGATACTAAATGGTCACTTGTCATCCTTAGGCTTTGTACCTCATAAAGGTGCATAATGTGGCTTTCTATCTGTGTCTCCTTTCACTGGCTACACTGGCCTGTACTGAACAGGTTAATTCAGCTTCTTGGTAGACCTTAGTGGTACTTGTGCTATGTTGAGATATAATTCAGTTATCAGGTCAGGTGGCCAGAAACATATTTTCCATCCTAAGAAATGTATTCCAATGTTCAAGCTGTAAAATACACAATGTCTCACAAATGAAAATATTCTCTGGTTCCATACTACAGAATTTCCATTTGCTTTATATGTTGCAGGATTAATGGTGGAATTTAATTACAAAATTCCCAATAATGCTGAATGTACAGTATGTAGTGCCACCGACACAATGTTTACCAAACGTCCACTCTTTTCATTCATTAAACTTTAATGTGTGTGCTTTTAAACTGCATTGCGTTGTCCATTACTTGTTTGAGTATATTTTAAATAAGAATCATGTAGAAACACAGGTACAAAGCCATAGCTAAAACACTTAGCCATACATTTAACACTATGTCCTGTCCAGAATGACTGTAAGGTCCATCGGGGCTTTGCCTTACTTAAGGACATGTCATATACCACATATCACATATCACAACCCCACACTACAAATGATCTTTTGTGATCAGAGGTACCCATCGCCTGTCATGTTTGATTTACACCTACAAACTTTGTACAACAGAACATACAGCCCTTGCAAAATCAGGATTGTTTTACCAGGGTAAGGGAAATTAATTTGTCCCCAAACATTTTCAAAGCCAACTTAACTTAGACCAATAACAGACCGCTCAAACATAAAATTCAAACATTTTTATATGAACTCCAGCAAAAATACAATTTTTAACATAAAGATGTATCAATCTTGGGATTACCACAAATAAAGAATGGTTATTTCTTTCTGATATTTCTTTCTGATATACAAAATCAAATTATATAAATAGCAATGTAAAGAATAACACAAATGTTCAAGTCAAGATATTTGGTGGTATGTTTAATGCAGGTCTACTAGATGCATTTACCCACATGGGGTTTTTAAATAACAATAAAAACAAGACAAGAGTTTTGCCAATTATTACTACAGAATGGCCATCATGAAAAATAACACTGTTCTAAAAATGATCAATTGAGCATACATAAATGTTGGTAACTACAATATTTAACATATAGAAACTTCACATTATGAAAACTCGTCATGGACAGTCAAATAAAAAGGAGAGGAATACCGGGATGAAATGTGTTAAGCTACAATCAATCCTACACTGTACATACATGATGCAACCATGCCAAGGATGGGAATTCCTGCAAATAAAATAAAACATAATTGAGAGTGGAGACAGTTCTGCCACTATTACAATATTAATGCTATGGTCACTGTCAATATCAATGAATGAAATCCACAGATTGTTCAAAGTGATTTGCTGTGTAAAAATAAGCTTGCATTCGCTTAAATGAACAAACCAATGTGATGAGCCCGCCCTGCTATAGCTGACACCATGCGCTCAAATGGGTTTGTCTTCAGAAAGTTCATATACATAATATATTTAGTTACGAAACAAAATCGTATTTGGAGATATATTCTCTCTAAGTCACTGGGCATGCAACAGCTGGTAAAATGCACAAATTGATCATCTTGATTACATTTGTGGATAATGATGTGGATGGCAAGAAATGACTACAGAAGAACACAAATCAATAAAAACCAGCCCTAAAGAATCATTAAAATAAAAAGTACAGTTAGCTTTGAAACAGTGGAAACACAAAAACAATGAATATGTCCACATCGACATTTAAAAATATCTATAACAGTTATGCCGTTAATGCTCTGCAGAAAATGACTATACAAAAATAAAAAAGTAATAGAGATTATCACGAATCATAATGCCTCAGTCAACATATTCAACATAGAACGGTATACACATTAGGGAGGCACATACCGCTGTACTGTAAAGCAGAACGGGAACTATTGAACCAAATACACGTTGACTAACTCTCCATTAACTGGAAACTGTGCAATAGCCAGAGAACTGAGTTTTCACATTTAGCAACACAATCCATTACTTTACATTTCATAAATAAGGCACCTGGTCACACTATTCACAGAACTCTGATTGCACGACAGGTTGGAGATATATACAGGCAAAATATGTCGGAAAGTGATGTCTACTGTTTCACAAACTGGTATATCCAACATTTATTAAATACATGCCATTCAACTGCTCATATTTACAATAAGACCATGAAGCATGAATGCATGCGTATTGATTTGCAAGATTTTTAATTACTTATCAATATTATCTCCAACCATGCCATAGAGCGCTGACACAAAGCCAAACAGGAAAATACCTGTTCAACATCACACGGAACTTGTATGCCGTCCCTGAAGATATACAGCAAACTATGCATTTTGATAGCTGAGCTAAACAAAAGCATAAATACATTTTAGTCCTCAGCTCTTCACTTTTACATTTTCTTAAGGGGAAAAAAGTATCTTATTTTGAGTAGACAAAATAGTCATTTCTAGTCCACACCAGGCAAAAAAAAAAAAAAAAAAAAAAAAAAAAAAAAAAAAAAACTATATTCTCCAAATATAGGTTATTTTAAATAGGACATCCTTGTACGCTTAGCTGGGGTCTCTAAGGGCTCCTGAACTCTCTTTGTTGTCACACTTTGCAATGTTGAGGGTTCAAGACTTTTTCTTGAAACTGATTTTGGAGTTAGAGGTCTCATCTTGGGCTCTTCTACTTTCTTGGCTAAAGACTTGGGAGAACCAGTTGTAGACTTTAAAGCCCTTTTTGAGCCAGTATTAATGCTTGCATTTAGTGCATTTGCCACTTCCATCTTTTTCTGGGACCTCGTCAGCACCTGGTCTGGTGAGATTGGGGGTTTATCAGTGTTATGCTGAATATTTTCTATTGAATTATCAAGCCCAATGTTGTCAGTGACTCTACTTTGTAATGCATCCTTGTTTTGAGATTTTGCAACACATGCTTTAGGCAAAGAGGACTTCCCTTCCTCTGCTTCCAACTGTTTTTTGATAGGAACAACCTTGCTTGTTGACTCAATGTTTTTTGAAGTTTTAGGAGACCCTAACCTTTGAGAATATCTCTGAGGAGATGTAACGTCATTCCTCACCAGATCCCTCGTATGTGGCCTAGCTATCCTCGTGGCCCTTGTAGATGTTTTACCAATGGTTGCTTTCCTTTTCTCAATCTTTTCAACAGACACTTTTGTTTGTTTATTTACAGTTATGTTTTTTTTCTGTCCATTCAGCACTGATTTGGAGGCAGGCTTAGAAGTTGTTGGTATTGTTTGGGTATCTCTGCGTCTAACATTTGTTTGGTGAACTTGCATCTTTTCTCGAATGTTAGAATATTTCCTCAGGATTCTGGCACTTGTTGGATTCTTGGATTTTCCTGAAACTTTCTGGACTTCACTTGGCAACACTTGACCTTGAGCAGAAGCACGGCTGGCTTTCATTAATGTCTGCGTAGCAATAAAGAATTCACTCTTCTCTTTGCCTTTAGCTAGGCTTGACTCTTGCTCCAGTGCTTTAGCAATCAGTTTCTGACTTTTTGGGTTGCTCTTTACAGGTGAAGCGATGGCAAACTTTTTCAGATGTTTCTTTAGACGCTCTGCCTGCAGGCTAGGGAATACACCATGGGAAGTCCCCGACACCCCGGAGGAGCTGTGGAAGCATAGCTGAGTTTCTGATGGAAGCCGTGTGTTAACCTTTTTCACAATGACGAGAGACTTTGTTTCTGTAGATTCGAGGAACCAGCGACAAATGCTGTTGAGATCAAAGCTCTTCATAAAAAGCATCTGGACTGGTGAAAATCTCTGGTGTTCCAGAGACTTTGGTTTCCGTGTCCTCCGCTTACTCTTCCATATAGCTGCTTGTCTGTCTGACTTGTTTTTGTACTTTGCTGCTGGCTGGCCTTCTTTATCCATTTGGACCCAACCTTTTTGCATTTTATCAAACTTTATGTTTAGATTTGTAATTATTTGTTGGTTATCTTCTCCATTTAAAGCATCCAAGAACTTATTAGCAATTTGCTTAGGGGGTTCAAGTCTGGGTGTAATTGAAGGCATTGCTGAGCTGGGGTGCCATAAAGAGATGGCAGACGATGGAGAAGACCTCACTGGAGTCTTGGCCATTCTTTCGGGCTTCATTCTTATAGGTGACACTTCATGTTTCGATTTTGCTGTCATGTTTATGGAATTGGTGGAGGACGACGCCAATCGTTGTGGTCTTAAAGCTAATTTCATGTTGTCCACAGGAGGCAGAGGGGTAGAGTTGGACTGTTCAATCTTACTTGTCTCACTCCTTAGTGGCATTCTTGCAGGTTTAATTGGAACAGGACAAATGCTAACATCTCCAGTTGGCGTTTGGTCCTCTGCAGAGAAAAGCTCACGTCTCTGCGTACCAACTTGACCCGCATCATCGTTTTGACGGATGCGCTTACTTCGCAATGGTGTAATTGGCATCTGCTGTTCACTCTTTATGACACTTTTACTTTCTACTGTGCTGGATGCATCACTGCTAGCTTGCTGCGTGTCGTTTTTATTCACCTCTGTTTCAACCTTCATAGATCTAAGTATTTGTTTTTTCTGCCAACTACTCTCCTCAATTATTTGTATGTTCTCAGAGATTGAGTCTTCTGATTGAGTTTTAGCAAGACTTGACTGACTCTCTGTATCTGGGCACGGCTCGGGTAATGCAGACTCTGTGGCAGATTGTGAGCAAATCACAATAGGAGGGGGGAGAGATTGTGAATTATCTGTTGGAAGAGAACTGGATGGATCACATGCTGGGGATTGAGAGGAAGTAACATTTGCAGGTACATTCTGACTGGTTGATTTGAGAGACAGTTTCGATTCACTGCTTTGGGGAGGTGCTACTGGCTGTTCAGAAAGGGGAGGTGCTACTGGCTGTTCAGAAAGGGGAAGAGGCAAAGTATCCTGTGCACTCTGAATTGTATTTTGCTCTTGGATCAGTTCGTTTTTTTGTTCTAATTTGCTTTCACTTGATTTGATGGGGGACCTTAAGTTATGTTTAGCTGATGGAATTTGTGTATCTTTCAGTAAAGGTTCTGTGCCCTGTGAAATCACAGAATCATTCTCAGTAGATTTGCTAGGAATTTGAGCATCCAGTTTAGAAACAGGGGTATCTTCAGTAGATAATTTCTGGTTAGAGATTTTGGTGACACTTTTTCTAGATTTCACAGGGGTTCTGTTAGTTATTGGGATACTTTCATTTGACCTTCGACGTAGGCTTCTGTCAGAAGCTGATATGGGTCTACCGTTAAAATAGCCCACTATCACAGTTGTTTTTTCTCTTAATCGCTTGGGTAAAGAAATGACAGTACCCCTTTTTCTGCGCCAAGGAGGTAATTCTTTTAAGAGTGCATCCAGTGTCTTTGAGGACACGTCATATTCTTCTTCCTCATCATCATTTTCTTTTTTGGGCTTGCCTGCTACAAGAACATTATTACTAACTGGTTTAACTGTTTCAGTTTCATGCATCTCACCAATCTCCTCTTCCGGTAGATCTGCCGTGCTAGATTTATCTTCCATGTCCAAGATGGTGGTGTGTTTTGGCACATCTTGCTGAAGCTCAAGATGTTGCACAACTTCCATAGCATCAGTTTTTTCGTCTTCAAATGTATCAGCCTTGGATTCAGTTTCAGTCTTCTCCTGTTGCTCAGACTCAATGTTTTTAACTTGATCAAAAACAACCAGAAGTTCATTTTCACTGGTTGCTCTATTGCTCAACGAGTCCATTGACATTTCTGCCTCCACATGCTCATTGTTTTCATTCTGAATCTTATTTGGCTCTAGACTCCCTTTCTCTGCTTCACTTGGAGTCAGAGCAACACTTCCCTCTGATACATCACTTTCTATTGTGTCTGTAGAAATTAAGGTTGCATCCTGTATGACGTCTGCATCCTTTTCACCATTCTCTGGTGGAAAAATTAAGGGTGACTGTGGTGTGGACTGTTCTTTGCTCTCACCCTGATCCGTTTGACCCTGGTCTGTTTGACCCTGATTTGTTTGACTGGTCTCAACTAAAATATCAGGTTTACTGGCTTCAGCCTCCACCACATCTCCTGCTTTTGGTATCTCCCTGTCATCAGACTCTTCTGAGGGAATATGTTGACTAATTGTTTCTCCGCATCCTCCCGCAAGGGGCATATCCACAGATGGCACACTGTCTGGCTTGGCAAGCATCTGTCTTGGAGTAACCAAGGTGATGAGCTCTGGTATTGGATTAGGACAGTTGCCCCTTTCGTTACGGCCAGCTAACGTGCGAACAGTTTTTAACTCCCACATTTCCTCTACATACATATGCCCTCTAGTGCTCTTCCTGGCATTGCGCCGAGGGAGCATGTGATGCCGCTGTTCCCTCAGACAATCTGTAATTGGCCTGTCAATATAAACAATGTCACAATGGCCTAAATCAGGGTCCGTTATAACCCTTGAACGAAGGTCGGAAGATCCCCTGACTGTCTTCCTGGCAGTACGAGGGCAGTCAGATGGAATGGTCTTGTGTCTGTGAAAGTCTGCATGTCTTGTTTGGTGTAAGAAATTAGAATCACTGTGCCTTTTTGCAGAGGAGCTGAGTCTAGCAGTATGGGCCTCTGTTTGGTTAGATGAGTCAGAGTTAATTTGCCTGTCCTCTAAAGGTACAGGATGAGTTAAAAGAGAGGTGGCAAGCACACATGATAATTTCTTACCATCAGCAAGGTTGCTGGTCTTCATTATCTTCATCTTAAGTGAGGCATGTTCATTATGACAATGGTTTTCTGCATCAACCAAAGCGTTGGTACTCCCACAACCAGGTGTGCGAAGATCCAAAGGAGGTCCAGCAAAAGTGGATGTTTTCAGTGAAGCCACTGCCACAGGAACATTTTGTTCCATTGCACAGCTGCTAGGGATGACAGGTGATATCTCTTGTGCTTTGGGAGTAGATGTAATGTGAAGCCTTAGCTCAGAGGATGGCTTCTCAGGGGTCTCATGGGTCAAAGTTACATTAGAGCAAGTGGCTCCCTGATTCTCAGAACTCAGGTCAGAAGCTTGTGACAAGTTGGAAGGCTCTGACCCTTTGACCTCTGTCTGTAGGAAGCCCAGGGCATCCACAATCTGCCTCTGATGGTGCGGACAGAGCTTTGCCATAAATTGATCCAGTGTGGCAGTGGACTGAAGGTCTTTCACTTTCGTACCTTTGAATTCAGGTGGCTCACTGGAAAAAACAAACAGAGCAAACATATTAAAATAGTTGACATTTTCACAAATATTAATATTGATCCATAAAAAATATAAAATCATGAAAAACATGTAGCTTTTTTCTTGTATATTTATTAGAAGAATACATGATCTTGAAAGTATTTTTTAATCCAGTGGATTCAACCAATTACATTTCAAAATGGTGCTTTTTCTTTACAGGTACATCAATAATTTAAACATGCACAAGACATTAAATAATTTGCCCAACTTTCATTGTAGAGCCAATAAAAATCATGTGCATCACTTTAACGAGCAAACACATTTAGGGCAAACATTTTTTTCAAGTCAAACTGCATAAAACAATGAATGCAAGTGATAACTAGTGATATATTTAATGTGCTAAACAAAAACACACACCCACACACACACTTTGGAATTATATTATTTAAGAGTTTAAAAATGTAAATACACAAATCAATGAGAGGTCATATTTCTGCAGTATTTTTGGCTGAACTATGAGGTAGGGATATTTATGGTCAAGTGGTACTTCTATTCTGTATTAATGGCATCTATTATGCCATTCATATCTTATCTTCAATAGAAAGGACAGTAAATATAAATTCTCAAGATCGTTCAAGCTACAAAACTGGATTTTGTGTCTGTATATGAAAAACAAATTATAAGTAAATCTATATGAGTTACCAAGGTGACGCTGCACTGTAAATAGCCATATCTAAACTAATAAAACTACAAACAAAACGCTGCATTGCCAAATATCATGCTGCTAGTATTTAAAATTGATAGGATTACTCTTAGTAGTTAACACACCCTTAGGTGTTAATATAAGGGTAGAGAGGTTAATAGAAATATCAGTGTCAATAAGAAAAGCTCAACATTAGGCTCTGAAATACTGTTTATAGAATGAATGTGTGGTAGCTAAAGCAGTCCTTTTCAATAATATAGTGTATGTATTGTAGGCACTGTGAACTGGAGAGAAACTTGCAGATTATACCCTCTATTTATGAACAGTTTACCTGAACTGAGGTTACATTGACATTCATTGTGTATCAAAATACAAACATAACAGACACTAAAAAAGTGTAGCAAGATATTTTTGCCACCTGTCCAATAAACTAGGACAGCATGCAAACATATCTAGATAGAGATTTATACAAGATTAAAAATAAATTTTAGAGATTAAAAAAACAATTGCTGCCACCTGACCAATTTTTTGCTATATGCCGTATCTTGACATCCCTGCTATCTAGTTCTAAGTAAGAAGAGTACCTGAATTGAGGGGCAACTGTTTCATCCCTGAGGGTTTTGCTCTCCATTTTACTTTCACACGGCATTATAGAAGTGACACAAAATACAAAGTTCACTCAATAAGAGCACATACAACATATAACAAGCTGAAAAGAAAACAATTCAAGTCCATCAGGGCCATTTGAAGTTAATGTACAGTATTATTGATGTTTTGTTACATCCTTCACTTTACTGTACATTACATATAAATAAACAGAAATAGGAACTGAGTACAGTATTAGTGATTAAAGGCTAGGCTATACATGTTTGTGGAGTCACTGTATTTGCTTGATTTTTATCAATACATGTTCAGGTTTCAGTCTACTTGACATGCATACACTCCAGTATTTTCAATGACAAGCCACCATCAACATCAAACTGCCCAAATTACCTACGTTACCTTAGACCTTATTTTGGCAATCATGCAAAACATATCAGATTTCATTCCTTTGTACAATTAGAAATATTAAAGCAAGAAAACAAATAATAATAATAAGCATATTTTTTTGTAAAATCTTGAGAATTGCAATGTGTTATCAACTCATTAATTAAGACCTTAGCTCTTGTACATTTTATAAGTCAAGCATAATAAACTCAGTCTGGGTCAAAATGAAGTGACCAACAGTTAATCTCTTCGATTACAGAGGTAACAATTATAAGATATATACATTTATGTCCATTATATTTGTATAAATAACACTTTAAAACCGTAAAAGATATTTACATTCATTTTTTTTTCCTCTTTTTTTTTCCTTTTAAAGCAATAACATGGAATGATTTACACACTGCAAATGCCCAATTCAGTAAGATGTTAGTGCTAGGGAGGAGAAATGTTATACCGCTCCCATTTACAATATTTGAAATGATTTACTTCACACAGAAAAATCCATCAAAATCTGTTTACACTAACAACACCAAAAGAACACAATATAAATTTGACACCCCAGTGTTAAAATATTAAATAGTAAAGCAGGTGCATAAAACTTTTAGGATACCTTTGAAATATTTAAACAAACTTAGGCTGTAGTGCCTACATTTTAGAATCCCACATTCCCACCCGTCTCAAATCAGTTCTGGAGAACATTTTCTACTGTTTAATGTGAGCTATACTAAAATAACTAGATATTTTGCATGTCTACCAAAATGTGCTGTCATTATCTATTTTAGCTAAAAGAAAACTTAATGCAGATGCCATCGGATTGCTACATACTGTATAGTTACATTTCTAGATGAGGTAGTAAACCATTAGATGTGCTACAGTAGGCTCTGAGAAGGGCATTCATTTGAGAAGCTACCTACATAATGTAGGCTTTGCTGTCACAGGTAGCACTAGTACCTGTCCCCACACAATGGGAAAAAAAAAAAACACCATTTAATAAAACCATTTTCTTGAATTAAAATGTGAGTAATGGTGAATGATTGCCATAGCAAGAATAATCAAATTAGTAATTAATAATAGTTTATTTTTCACTATATTCCTACCATGCAAACAGGCATGATTTTATTTTAGATGGACTATGTGTTGTCTCAATGAGTAAAATAATTTTGGCCTATCAAACTGACTAATCATTTTTGTATTTCAAATTATAATCATTATTATAGAGTAGTTTTATATAATAATAAAGCAAGGTTTTGCTTTTACCTGTCACATTAAATCTGTGATTTAATAATGGTTTTAGTTGATGTACTAAAATAAATGAAAACACGTGCATGCCTAAAACAAATCTTGAGCTTAAATGTAAGAGGATTCATATTGGTACAGTGTTATGAAAGAAGGCATGTCCCTGATGGATTATGTATTTTTCTGTAAACAAAACAAGTAAAGCAATGTTTACATTATGCATATTTTCTGGTTCATTGCTGCCAATGTAATATCTGAGGTGCTATCAAATGATTGAGTTATCATTACCTCATATAGTAGGTAGGGTAAGTGAGTAGTAGGGTTTGTCTACTACAAATCTGTAAAACATAACAGTCTATATTCAAAAAAACATGCGCACATCTTTTTTATTTACAATGTATATTTACCAGATAAAAGATCCTAATGCTAATGTTTCCAAGGAATGTACTGTACTGAGGTAATAGCTGTTGATAAGGTAAGTGCCTTACATAAATTGTGGAATATTCCTTGAGACACTACACTGCCGATTAGTATCTGCAGTTAATAATTTTCTTATTCGACATTATGCAAGAAAGACCTAAGCTATTTTATCACGCTTAACTACATCAGCACATTAATCCAATATTATCCATATGAAAGTAGTCCCATGTTGAAGTGGAGAAAAATAAATAGTTAAAATTTCCCTTGTACCCAGTCTTAGACAAAAATACATCTCACCTACATACCTAAAGTATGACAACATCTGCACAGCATTGTCTTATAAACAC
Source organism: Typhlichthys eigenmanni (assembly GCA_027564635.1). Classification (NCBI taxonomy): domain Eukaryota; kingdom Metazoa; phylum Chordata; class Actinopteri; order Percopsiformes; family Amblyopsidae; genus Typhlichthys; species Typhlichthys eigenmanni. The sequence continues at coordinate 12,205 of JAODUK010020199.1, forward strand.
AATATGCTGCTTAAGGTAGATTGTGAGACACCTGATAATAGGGTGTGCACATTTGTCAGTAAATGTAAATTACATTTTAAAATGTCAAGCCAAAATGTTAGCAAATGCTTTGACTTTTGAAAAACTACTAAACATAAATGACGCACGGATCTACGTAAATTAGAGAATGATGTATGTTTCTGTACTGTGTGTATGTAATTTCACGTCACTGACAAATATAGCATCCCACCTGGAAATGTATCCTGAGGTGAATAGAATGACAAATAACCGAACAGAAAAATAACCTTGGTAAAATCTCATATTTCATTAGCTCTGAAATGTACATGGTACAAAGAGAAAGATGACATCCTGGACAAGATAATGTGTTATTCCATTAAAACAAAACTCTAAAATTATGTCTGGATATAAAAGTGCTAAAATCCAAATTATGACATTATGGCATAATCTCATAACTGATTTTGTGAGTGATTGAAAAATATTTTAAAACATAAAAGCATATATGTGTGCCACCATGTACGTGTGGGAGGCATGTGGATTGAAAATGTGATAAGTGCTCTTTACATTAATTAATAAATAAACAAATAAATAAAGTCAGTACTAAAAGAGGGCAGTAAGGGGCGCCACTTGCTGAAACCTGATTCTAATGATTTCTATCTACCAAGATAACATTTTCTGGACCCGATATTAAAAATCTGATTAAAAATAGAGATGTGTTTCATCACAGATTGTTGGATATCGGAGGGATATTATGTAGTGCAGTGAGACATTTACAGTATGTTCAAGATTCTTATGGCTTATTGGGTTTTACAATTATTCATTAAATTACTTTATATTAAAATGGGCTATTGAAATACTTATACACTTAAGTTATGATCAAAAGACAGCTATGCTACTGCCACCGTCTAAAAATGCAACATATCCTATTTGGTTAAACATATGAATATGGCATCTTGTTTTTTTTGGAGCTACTCATCTTGTGAGTCCTCTGTGTTGAGCACCTCATTCCCATTGTCTGCGGCGCCACTCTCTCTGAGAGACATGGCATGCTGGGAACCTTGGACGCCCTCTACCTGGCTGTTCAGCCTGAGCTTCTTCTTAGGGGGGTTTTTCAAGGTTCCAAGCCGCTCTTTGACCTTGTATTCTAGGGTGCTGTGTGGAATCCCATAGACTGACTGAGCTTTAGATACACTCATTTTCCCACCCATCACCACGACAATAGCCTCTTCCAGCAGCTCTGTATTGTACTGCCTATAGCGTCCTCTCTTCTTCCTCGGCTGCTTTGAACCTAGCTCCCCCTCCGGGTCCAAACTGGGATGTGTACCACCCAGAAAATGGCGGTCGGAATCGTAAGCGCAATACTCCTTTTCCCCCGTGGAGCATTCCAGCCCCAGACCGCCTCCCTTCCGGCTGTGCTTGGGCAAGATGGATCGAAGCTTTTTTTCCAGAACGTTCTCACATATTGATCCCGCGTGGTCGGATGGCAGGGACCCCCATGACTGCTCTACAGACAGGCCTCGCACCTGGGGTATCTTAAGATCATAGGAGGATGAGTGGGAACCAGAAAGAGCCAGGGATTTGGGAGGGTCCTGGGAGGGCCCTTTAATAGCAAACAAGGGCTTTGAGAAAAGGCCTGCAGCTTCCAACAGCCTAGGCAAGTCTTTAAGGTGCTCAGTAGCTTCACCATCAGCACTCAGTTTGAGCAGGGCTCCAAAATGACTGCTGGCATTGCAGGACGTATATCCGGTTCTCAAAGGTTCTGTGGGTCTGGAGCAGATGTTCGTGTCAGGAGGCGACTCGGGGTCGCTCCCCGGGACCGCGCCAACATCCTCTTTGATGTGCAGTGAGTATGCAAGAGGCTGGGAGGACATATAACGGGGGGAGTGGCCGATATCCTCCCTTCTCCTCCCATCCTGCAGGCTCCTCATAAACAGCCCGACATGTCCGTCCGCTCTCAAGGGTCGCCTGATTGGATGGAAGGAAACTGGGTGTAAGCAGAGCTTGCACAGTGCTTTTTTTCTGTTTTCTAAAGGAGGATGGGTTGGGGAGGGGAGGATGTTGGCCACTCCTTTATTTGATGACCTTGCTTGGGTAACATCACTAGCTTTTGAATAGAGGCTGTGTGAGTTTGTGTGTGTTTATTCTTTGCCAACAAAAAGGCTCACGTTTGGGAATGGGTTTATTCATTTGTTTTGATGATTTGGTTTACAAAATCTACATCAACAGAAGAGAAAATAAGCAAAGGAAAAACGCAAGAAACAAATGTTTTATAAATGAATGAATGAATGAATGAATGAAAGAACAAATAAATAAATAAGGGGGAAAAATGAATAGATGTATACTGCAATACATATAGATATATGTATTCATATAATGCATAGCCAGAGATAAGGGGCATGTCATTGCAGTACAGCAGCCCGGCATGTTTGTGTGACGTTACCACTGAACAAGCACAGCAATAAAAGAGTAAGCCAGCAGAGACAGGGTGTTTGGTTTAACACATACAATACTGAAAATGGCAACTGTAGCATAGACCCTAGCTAGCATGGCCCCATGATGTAGAAGCTAGCAGCCTAACAGGGCATAATGTTAGTAGATATTGTGTCTAATGATCCGATGTAGACGATTAATGACAATGACATATCCCTTTGATGGCAAGCCTATTGATAGCATAACATGTAATAACATTAATGTAGTAATTATATCTTAATTGTAAAGAAATTGCTTCTATTTTTCCTAGACGCAAAGTGTGAATCACATCACAGAGATGAAATTAAGGATATATCTATACCAATTAGCCAATCCCAAGTTAAAAATCGAAGTGGGTCTGCTTAAAAAAAAAAGAAGCCACTAGAGATCAAATCAACTCCCAGAGAAGTAGAGGAAGCTCAAGCAAAGCAACTGCCACACAATTAATATCAGTTTAAATTGAATTATAGTCACGTTTCAAATGCACCAGCAACTAGGCTAGGACATCTTGATATCATGAGCCTTTGCCCCAGAGGGAAAAGAACAAAGGGGGAAGGGGGAGGTGAAAAAATAATTCACAAAGTCATGTAGACTTTCATTCAAACATAGGCAGCAGAAAAACAATAAGGTGAAATGCTGGTTGTTCTTGGTAATGAAGGTGACATTCTGAAGGGTCGTCATTGAGAATGCTGAGCAGCCATCATGAAGACTGGATGAGAAGAATGTATGATGTGGAAACTCCATGTGTTACTACCCGGGATCAATAGTTAAGAAATTATAATAGTCTGACATCAGGATGCCTGGTTGTCTTCATCACACACATGGCTCTATCTTTTACGTGAGAGTTGGGTAACTTCACACAACATGTTTTTAATCCAGTTTTGGATATCTCTTGAAAGTGTATGTGTGTGGACGTAGGCTTGTAAGCATGTATATACAAGGGCCTGCTTGTTTTGCTTGCTATTAAATAAATAAAATAATCTTACTTATCGAAGACTACTGATTGATATTATGAAGGAAATGTTTTGGGGGATTACTTTCCATGACCCTTTAACTTGAGGAATTACACTTTGCGGAAAAGGTAGATTTACTGCAGTTCACTGAAGATGGAGACCTGGAGAAGAGAAAGGTACACACATCTTACCCTTTAAGCGTGGATGCGGCCGGAGAGCGGTATGGGATGGGGACGGGCGGGCTGCTGCTGTGGTGCTTCTTTTTGAGAGACAGGTCAAGGACCCCATCTGTAGAAGAAGCAGAGGTAAGCATTTCAGTCCAGTGAACCAGCACTCTGCATCTATGGTGCAAATCAAGCAGGCTTTTGGGGAGCTGCTGCTCTGAAAAGAAAAGAAAAAGACCTTGTTCACTGGGCTCAGCCGGGGCCTTCTTGACGGTTAGGTCCAGAGGGGCATCCTGGTCGGCCATGAGGAGCTTACTGAGGACCGGGTTCTGCTTGTGTGCTGTGGCAGCCAAGGTGGCACCCGGGTGGCTGGGAGGTGGCGATGTCACCGAGATGGAGGATGGGAGTGGCGGCAAGCTTTGGTCAGCGCAGGGCTGGGGATCTGGGAGGCTGTCCTGAGAAGAGCTAGTTTTTGAGGTATATTCGGCTGCAAACTGCCGGATCATTCTCTGCATGATCTCTCGGGCCACTACCGGGATGTGCGGGTCCGAGAAGCTTGGGACTTCTGAAGATCACAAATAAGACCATTTGAGTGTGTTAAATGCATCAGCGTGCAGAGGGAAACCCTTGTTGGAATGTACTGTGCTGTCAAACACATCAGTACCGCCAAAAGCAAAGTGAGTGTTTGTAGCGTGTAACATTTTGTTGACCGCAACGCAGTACAAGTAAAACAACAATGCAGGTATATGTTCTAGTACCCTGTAAAGCACTATGGCCATTACCACCACAATAAAAGCTATATATATATAGCTTTTATTGTGTGTGTGTGTGTGTGTGTGTGTGTGTATATGACTCAGGAGTCGTGGATCCACAGCAGCGTGTCACAAACAATACTTACAATATTTTGCCTCTCAGTGGCATTCTCAATTATGTTATTGAACTGCCGCCAACACCAATTTCAATTTGTTCAAATTACTCTATCCTTAAGAGTACTCTGTCAACTTGTATGCAAGTGTAATGTCCAATGATTTGCCATATTCTTTAATATTCATATTCAATAAAAAGTTGCTTAAAACAATGAAAAAACAGATGTTGACTTATGAGAGTACTAGTAATGTTCGCCGGGTCACTTCCAGCACTCCATTACATGACTTACCTTTTTTGCAAAGGACTGCATTTAGAAAGTCTTCAGCCTGCTTCTCTAGTCTGGTGATTTTTGTTTGATCCTTAAGCAGCAGAGGTTTGGGTGTATCTTCAAGTCCTTGGTTGCTTAAGACAATTAAATGTTCCTGACAAATTATGAAATACAATGAGACATTTTAAACTCAAATGTTGCACAATTTCAAAACAATGTGTGCAATAGAACAAAAACATGTTTTAAAGAAAAAATAACCAATTGTTACATGAGGTAAAACATATCAGCAATGGGTCCTTTTAAATAACCCATAAATAAATAAACCAAAGAACTATTACATTGCCTCTGGAAAACCTTTTTAGTTTTGCATTGTATTGTTTGGTTGTAGGCTATTATAATTCCTTTCCACACAACCAAGTACAATTGTACCTGCCTGTATTTATACAGAGGTACATTTCTTGTTTGAACTGACCTTTTTCAAACCATTATGTCTTGACGTTTGAGTTGTGAAAAGTAGGAATTCCAGGAAATGGCTCAGAGCGAGGGCAAAGGTATGTTCTATGTACTCACAACGTTCTACATTCAATTCTGGCTTGTGACTTTGGTCACATGCTGTGCACCCCCACTTCTCCACAGTTAACAATATTAAAGCAGAAAGCCCTAGCACAATTCAGCTATCAGCTGAAAGGACGAGGAAGCAGAGCAATGTTCTTGCAATGTAATCATGACACCGAACATAATACTATATTATAGAAAATAATTGCTTACCTTTACTCTGTCTCGCCTTAAGCAGCAGAACAGACAGTTTTCATCAAATGACCAATCTGACACAGCTTCTGGCTCACAACCTATTCACATAAACAAAATTAACCACAATTACCTTAAAAATAGTTAGCTTCAGCTCCAGTCATTTAGGAGATTAAGGAGTATCTCTACATATTTAAAATCCAACAAGTCACACCAAGAGTGTCACGGCCTCAAAGCTTGTTTCTAGGACACTGAAGGCCACAACAGCAGCACACCAATGATGTGAATGGGCAGCTGACAAAATACTGCAGTAAAATATTAGGCTTAAAGGCTGCAGTGTTAAGAGATGATTTGCGTTGCAAATACTGGAGCCAAGCTATTATTCCTCCGACTCAGAGGGTGTGTCCATTTTATTCTACAATGTCATGAATGAATAGTGTGTGGAAAGAAACAACAAGTATGTTTATTCCCCTTTAGTGGGTTTAGCTGAATGAGGTATAATTCAGATATTTAAATACCATTTTCCAGAAGCGCCTGTAAGCAGCTGCTATTGTAGAAGCCATATGTAGTCATATACAGCTTGCTCACTGCAAAGGTCATGAAAAAGGCAAATAATGCTCTCCGTTGTCTCACTGGCATGGTGCATTGTCGAGATGTGTGAAGTAAACTCCGGACTTTAACACTGGTCCCACGCCACCCAAAACACCAACTTCATATGAGCACAAAGCACCTTCTTTTCACAAGCGAGATGAGTGAATGTAGAGAGGCACCAGATGGCACAATAGTGTAGCATTGTCAAAATTGTCTGACCACAGTTAGGTTGCCCAACAGCAAGTGTAGAAATACAGTAGTAGGGTTTTAGTAGTGTTGATTTGGTACCTACAATGCTAAAATATGCTGAATTTCCTAATGAAAACAAACATACCTTTAAACAATTTCAGGTCTTCTACCAGCCCAGGCCCGAAAAGACCATCAAGAATGCTCTCAAACCCTATGGAGAAAATGTATACATCAATATTCAATTTGCAGTGTAAATGGTTGAAATGTGTGAATTTTTCATCACATTGATAAAAATCCACACAATGCAAACAATCACCCAGCATTTTTTCGACATAGTGAAACCAATCGCTGCAGAACATTGACTTTTTTATAAAATAAGACAACCAAATTTGTGCCCAAAAGCCCAAATTAATTTGCTTTTTTTAAATGAAAAGAAAAAAATGTATGTGTGTGCATATGGTTGTGTGTGTGCGTGAGGGGGGGGGTGATCAATTAGGGCCAAGCCCAGTGCACATCGCTGATGTTCTGTGTGATCAAGCACTATTCTTACAACTAAGCTAGTGTTCCTATTGCATCTCCACAATCCCCTTCAGCTATTCTCCTCTCGTAAAACACAAATCATCAGCCTTTACCTTAGGTTTTACTTTAACAGTAAATACATGTGCTCCATCATCCAGTTGCCAAGCAACTATAGAGTTGAGAGTACTTGTATCTGGTAGGCTTGTGACACACACAAAAAAAGAAGCGGCCCTAAATGACATGGCTAAGAGATAATATCATACAAGTATTACACAAATACATGTAGAATCCAGCATGTATCAGCAATCTATTAGGTATGGCTTGCAAATGTAACAAAATGCTACATAGCTAGATCTCAAGATCTACATGCTACAGAAAGACAATAATGAGACATTGGTAGCCTAGAAATTCAACTGCTTCACATTTAAGTGTCTGTTGCACAGGCCTATACTTACCAGCGTATTACACAATGTGCAATGTATGTCTACTTCCATAGGGTCAATATACCAGATTCAAAAGTATAACGTGTTTACCAAACCGGTAAAGACGTCAGGTCTGCCCACTGAACAAGACCCTATTGGAGCTCCAAAACAAAACTTTAGTCAATAAATTCAATAAATAAAATCTTACTTACTTCAAAGATGAGAAACAAAGCTCCATCAACCAATGCTATCATCCTGCTCCTAAACTCATAGCGACCGCCGTTGATGATGCCGTCATCTGTTAAAATGCTCTCTCGCTCCCTCTCTCTTGCTTCCGTACAAATGCCCACCCCCTCTTCAAGAGCCCAACATAAAGAGAATGAAAAATGGGGGGGCTGGTGAGGTGGTGAAATATAGCCTTGCCTATAGCTACAGCACTGTTTCTGGGTTAGTGCACAGGACTTCATCAGCAGCTATCCAATCTCATTTCGGAAATATATTTCAGAGGCATGGGATAAAAAGTAGGCCATCCACTTTCGTTTGACAGAGCAGCACCATGACATCCAACTACTCTTCAGGAATTCAGTTAGGGTCTTCTAAAAAAAAGTGTTCTTCTAGTAGACAGAAAAAGAGGTAGCCTATATTGCTCTAGGAGCAAAATGCGATATGAAGGCAAATGGAAACCTTGCAGAATGCACATCCATTGCAAAAATCTAAATTATTTTGCAAGCTCCTTAAATTTGGGCTCAACCTGCACAGGAGAAGAGTAAGACAAGTACAAGAGCGCCATAGTGTATGAAATATTGATGACTGAAGCGACCATGCAGAGCCTAAAAATATTCAAGTGCATTAAAAAGTTAAAAGGCACGATTAGATTCTAGAGAACGCCTGCCAACTTCGAACCCAAATCAAAACAAACTCCCTCAGAAACACATTGCGAGGCCAAGCGGCATGGTTAATGGTGTTCGCCACGTTGTTTATTCTGAGCCAGGACTGGGTAGAAGGACAGGATTATTTTTTCAGCATGCACAAAAACAAAGCCAACTCGCATACTGCAGCTAAAGTGTATGCTGCACTTATTGTATACCCTTTGTTCTAAAGTAGTATGGCTACAACATCTAGATGTGTAATATTACTAAGTGTCAAACATTTTGACTGCTTCGTTGAAGATTAGCCAAATAATTATGTTGGAAAGAGAAATAGGCCACCATTCAAATGTTTCTACAATAGGGGCTGGCTGATATGATCTTCAGATAGCCTCAAGACACTATATTTCAGGATAAAGAGATTTGCAACAAATTGAAATTAAGAGATCCCTGCCACTCCCTTTAACAATTAACAGGTAGACTAATGAATAGAACAAGCTTTATAATGAACAGACATTAAAGACAAAGATAGTAGGTCAACTATAGAACACTATTGCAACAGCATGTAGGGCAATATTTCAATATAGCCTAGTTAGCAGCAACTACAATTTGAACTGATTTTCTTAAAAATATTCAAAAACATATAGTAAATATAGAGTGGGTCATAAACCAAAATAGTTAGTGTTGTTCCAACTACTAAAGTGAAGAGAGGCATTGCAAGGCCCAGTGTGTTTTCTGATGAAGTCAAGTTCAAACTGTGCTATAACATTTGGGTTAACTAAAATATAAGGCATTACGTGCTATCAGTATACGTTCTGATCTCTACTTTTTAAACGCCACGGAGCTGTTAGCTCATTGTGACTAACAACATTACAGAATCTGTCATAGCATTCTCCTGCCCTACATCTACAGCCAATCAGGGCAGTAGAAGAGAGGAGAGATTTGGAGTGACACCCTTGTCCTTCCCAGCAGCACTTAGAAGACAAAATCCCTTATCGGGAAGGGGAAGAAAAGGGGGGGGGGGGTACTCAATGCTAACATATAGGATCAGATTAACCTCCCTAAATCCTAACTATAACCTATGCTGTACATAGGTTGTACACAAGTTTAACTCAGCATGGTATGTGTAAGCCTAATTTACCAATTAGCTAGATGCTAGGTGCACCTGACTTCCGTTTTGTTTTTGGACACCAAAGTGCTGGTGCTGTGTGCATAGCCTGAAGCCTATCCCAAGTACAAGGATTATCCCTGCAATTAACAACATGCAGTACTATGTTGTTGTTGTGTGTGCGTGCGTGCGTGCGTGTGTGCATGTATGCAATAAAAAATTCCTTCTGAAGGAGGATACAACGTCATAACACTTTGGCAGTTTGGCCTAATTTGGGTAGGCCTGTGCTCCAGATGCAGTATTGATTTCTTCTCGTTTTATATATGTTTAAAATATAAACGGTTACATTGAGATTTGTTTTATCTGAAGATTCTTTCATACAAATGAAGATAACAATGCTGCCAGCACTTCTTGTAACATAAGTTTAGTAGGGTGTGGATGCATGTGTAGCAGCCATAACATCAGACAGAAATCCTCTGTCGTTGTCAAAACATTGCTAATGGCAGTCCAATCCAACATAGCCACTGTCCATCCACTATGTTATTTGGGGTGTGTGTGCGTGCGCGTGCATGTTTGTTTGTGGGGGAAAGGAGCAACTTGTTGTAGTTTTACATAACCATTGGCAAAATACATTTTATGAAACCAAGCATAACAAATCTAGCATGTGTATTTCAAAGTAAGTTACAATAGAATGCAAACATTATTTATTTCCACTAGACCCTCTCTATCCCCCTCCCATCCCTGCTCTCCCAGCAGCTAGGGTCTGTGGTTCTATATGTAAACCCACACATTTGCATTAGCACACATTACTGTCTGCAGTATTCTCCATTAACACATTACATGTACATCCTGTTTTTTCTGCCTCCTCATGATCATAATCATATCTACATGTGTTGATTTCCTGAAGTGGATGCAATGCATTAAAGATGCAGGTGTTATAGCAAATGAAATAAGACAACATTGATGAAGGTAGATACAGGCAAATTCAGGAGTCGTATACGTCCACAAAAATAATATGTATATTGATTTCTCAATACAGGCTGTCAGCAGTAAAGTTATACATTCATACCAATATACAATTATGTAAATTCTAAGTGCTTCTTATAAGGGGAGTGTTCATTGCATCAACAAGAAAAACTAAATGTATTATTCTCCATGAGATAAAATCAAACTTGAGCCACCATGAAATACGTGAATTACATTTGTAACAGCACTCTATTACCTTTAACCAGTCTAAATAAGAAAACAGCACAAACACAACAACAAATTTGAATTCTGGCTAGGAGGACTCCACCTAAACACTCCACTTATCAGATTATCTTGTTCTGATATACAACTCATAACCTACAAATCTGAATAGTTCATATATATATATATATATATATATATATATATATATAGGGCTGGGCGATGGACAAAAAGTAATATCTCTATATTTTTGGGCTGAATGACGATACATGATATATATCGCAATGTGTTGTATTTGGGTTACGTGTAAGCCATAGTAATACATGTGAGATGTCACAAATATGCCTTTATTTATAAACCTTTGATAAAACAAAAATGCAAAAGATTATCAAAACTTAAATGAAAAATGACAAACTTTTAAAATCTCCAGTACTCCAATTAACAGTCTGATTTAAAATGTAGTTAAACAGGTATCCCCTGCTGAACACAGCTTTTGAAAATATAAAATGTAAATCTTAATAAAATGTAAATATGTACTGTACACATTTGAGTGCTAGTTCAGTTGTTTAACTCATTAACAGACAGAGAGCACAGTCCGTGATGTAGCCCACCAATAGAATTATAAGGCCTGCACCAAAGGCTCATGAATTGTGTCCACTGACTGCACATGGGAGACAAGTTGAAGTACAGATGGCAATGGATGTCCTGCTAAGCTAACAAATTAATTAAGCAAATATTTATTTCAAGCAAATCTCTTAGTTACACTAACATTTTGTATGGGGAACTGTTTGTGCACATACCTGACATGTATGGACAGCTAATCCTTCAGCATAGGCTACAGATATAGCCGATAAAACCAACTATCCATGAGGCCACAGTGCTATCCACTGGGCTACCCAGCTATTGCCCAGTGCCCAGTATACGTTTGTGAGATAGCGAGAGAAGCGCATCTCATGCAGGCGTCTTTAAAAAAAACGTGACAATTTAAATACTCGATGTTTATGATATGATATAATTTACTTCATTGCGTGTAGAACATGACGTGGTACATCGTGTATATTCGATGTATCGTCCACAGCTAGTTCATTCATGTGAGATTGTTAAAAGATACTACAATAAACATATTGTGTTACACTGTTGCACTTGTTTTTGCTTTAAATTATAACACCTTTAAGATTCTGATATTGTGGCAACACAATAAACCTTCCAAATAGTAGGTCTTGGGTGCTTTATATTCTGTCTACAATTATGCATGTTTGTGTACATGAACGTTGAGGTAAACAAAAGCTAACATTAAGCACAAAAATACAAAATATGTATTTTTTTACACACTTCTGTTCAGGCACTTGTATGATACATTAGGTATGTTAGTTGGCTGACTATGCTATATTAATGTGTGCAGGTTTGCTATGTGAAATTTCCAAATGACATGCATTGCCCACTAGCGCTACACAATTGATCACATTTCAATCGAAACCGCGATATGACCTTGTGCGAAAATGTAACCGTTAGGGCTGGACCAGAATATTTGACTATTCATGTATTCATTTGATGCGTACCCCATTCGAGTCTTCATTTTGGGATTCGAATATTCTGCATGCGTATCAGTATTTTCTCCGTTAAACAAAAAAATCAGTATGTTCTATTTTCCATTGGTTAAGCCTACACAATAATCAACATCTCTGACAAGTGCAACTTTGTCTGAAAGAAGAGAGATGGGGTGTAGCTTCAACACGGACTGCCATTGGCTATTAAAAATTTAGCAGAGCTCCTATTCGTTCAATTCAATTGTCAATCTCAGACTGCAGCGGTTATTTTCATGTCCCAACAAGCCCTGCTAACATTCAAACGAGCGACAGAATGGAAGGTCTGCAGGTTCATATGAATATACTACAACAACAGTCGGTGCAGACAGAATCGTTTAATCTAATAATGCGTTCTGGACTAAATATTTTACTGGATTGGACATTTGCCAATGTAACAGGATTGTTTTAGTGGATTAGAGAGGTCTGACAAAAGATGTGCTATGTAGAGTTATTTGTGTGCACAAGCCCTTAAACAGTCCAGACTGTTCGCTTGGATCTTAAGTTGCCGGTATGAGTTTTGTTTATGTCGTCTCGTGTCCGTCCGTGTCCTTCCCCCCGCTCCCCTCCTCACAGCTGAGCCATGCTGATGTTTACTAGACTATAACAGCACAAACTAATGCTTGTAGAACTGTACTGTACAAGCAGTCTTATTTATTTTATGAAAAGAAATAAGCATTAAAGAATAACATATGCTAAAAGTTAAGCTACACAAACATTCTCCTGTACAGTCAGTACTAGTATAGCTGGTAGTGCAGGCTGTACATTGCTCCATTGTACTATGAACGGTGTCGTGTCTGAACGGGAGCTTGTGTCGACCCACCCCTCTTCAAATTTCAAACGAAGCTTCGTCTATTCGCTAGTGATTACTGTGGAAGCTCCGAAGCTTAAAAAACAACATTCGGGCCAGCTCTAGTAACTGTACTGCGAGTAGACACTAATCGCAATATTACTTTTTGGTCAAATCGTGCAGCCTTATTGCCCACACGTTTAAATTCCAATGCTTTACTGGTGCAGGTATTAATTAATATTAATTAATTATATTGGCATTAACCAATATAATTAAATTATAGTCTAAAATCTACATTTATGCTAAATATAAAATAAGGCTTTTCTGCCAGTCCATCAAACAATTATTTGGCAACAAGGTCTACTCAAGTTGGGAACAACTGAATATCTGATCAAATGTGTAAATGCTTCAGTCTTGCGTGTTTGGCTTTACCAGAGACCTGACGTTTTTTATTTTATTTTGTATTGCTCCAGTAAAACAGGTAGGCTATTCAATTAAGCCTGTGCTCAAAGAGAACACAGCCAATTGATCACCGGTATGTTTTGTTATTTTTCCATGGTGCCCTGCCAAGTATGGGTTACACCTTTGCCGATGTATGGAGATTGGTGTTTTTCTTCACAAGATAAAATACACAAACAAATGGCAAAATTACATAAAATAGCTCGTTATCATAAAGTAGCTACATGATAATATTGTATATTTTGTCTTTACACAGAGTTCACCCTAAGGGATATTATTGTATAGTACTACAATAAGTAATGTGTTGACTGCTTTCAGCAACTTCTGAAAACACCCTCCATGAATCCTGCTGGTTACGTGATCTAACAACAATCTGACACTCTAGTGTGATGTTCAAACTAAACCCCAGAATAACTTAAAACTGAGAACACCATAAGTGTACAATCATTTAAGACTACAGTACATTTCCATGTCTATGAACACGCACAATCACACAAAAAGCATTTGGTCTGGTAGTGTCTTGGAAAGATACAATATTGTGTAAATTGTGAAACTTTTTAAAACTATTTGGAAGTAGGCTAGCTATGGCCGAAGAGAAATTGCAATGCAATGAGGCTCTCATCATAGGTCAAACGAAGACGTGCAAGCATTTGCATACTGTCAATCCTTGCTCGTCAGACCCGAGTTGGGCTTAATTTCTTAAACAGAAGAACAAATCTAATCACATGTCGCACACTTGCATGAATAGCTGAAATTCCACCATTTTTAAATATTAGCCTTGCCTGTTCCAAACTGTTTAGAATGCCATTTCTCCCTAAATCAGTACACAATACACATGCTCTCAGCTACAAAGCACAGCTTGCATCTGGGGGCTGTAGCTCCATGAACACATACAGACGCAAATACAAACAATAGTTTCTGCTGTTCTATAGGACAATTGCCCTCCTATTTTCCCTGTGGTTAAACAGCTCACATTAAATACTGAAAGACAAAATGTCCATTTCAGCTTCACCAGGGTGGTGGTGGCCTGTAGCACTCTCCACCAAAAAGCCAAACAAAAGTATTGCCTTGTTGTCATAGACAGAACATTCTAAGGAAGGCAGCCCAATGGTTGTTGCTCTAAACATGTAGCCTATCTGGGGATTGAAGAACATTTGCAGGTCAAAGAGGAGAATATTAATGACTCAACTGATCCAAAACCCAAGGGTTTTAACGGGAGAGAAGGTTCTCCTTCTCCCTCTCTCTCTCGTAATACTTGGAAAGATGTATGCATAGATCTATGCATAATAATTTGTTATACTTTGTCTTGAGTGGTGAACTGTTTTATGAATTATTATATGTCTGGATTTCAGTACCATCTTGTATGGCTACTGGTAAAAGCATTAGAGTAAATCAATCAATTCAAATGTGTTCACAATTTACTGTCAATACGGCCTACAGCATGGAAGACACAATGTCTACAGCTACAGTTGTGTGATCATAATTACAGTTTTAAAGTTTTTGCTATGGTAGAAGTTCAAAAAAGCTTGCAATTAGCGTGTCATTCATTTTTTGGAAAAAACACATTAACCTAGGGTCCATAGAGGGAGAATGTCCTTCTGCAATGCTTGACAGCTCTTCGGTATTAGGCTAATCTAATTTGATTCAATTTATTTTGTAGTCAACAAAGTTGCTGCTGCCTTAATAAATGGCATGGTCAGTTCACACACAGTTACACAACAAAGTGGTACTGTGAAACCCAAAATAGTATACAGATAGGTTTTCTTTTATCGGGGACCAGTTACACCCTGCAAAAGTAGAAACTCACTCACAAAACACAAATGGCTACAATGTCCTAGACATACACTAGAGTTTCGTCTAGCCTTTTTTAGCTATGTGGAGAGGTGAGCAGGTTATCGATTATTAAAGCAGCAGTTCGTTTAGGTGGGGCACTTGATGATGAGGTACCATAGCGTAAACATGGGCACTGGTTGAGTAATTGTCAGAATTAGTCACTAATACATAGCCTAAGTTATTATGTGACAGATTCCACATTAGTATACATTTTCCTTAATTGTAAGTAATAAATAAATATTAATAATCTTTTAATTAAGATGTCTGTCAAAAAATACATGAATATACAGGCCTAACTGAAATATATTCCTGGATATAGATTAAATATTTTAAAGCAGAGCCTGTATTTTTGTAGGGGTGGGGGTCACACAGTCTTATCTCAAACTAATACAATTCTTAATGTTAGGGTAGCCTGGTTTTGTGACTGTAGCCTATGTATCTTCATACACAATAAAGGACCCCGATTTCCCGAGAGTATACACATTCTAAATATACTCGTAGAGCATACTTAACATGACAGGTAATAAATAGCCTATGTATCAAGTAAAGGCATTTGATAACACTTCCAGAAACTACAGAAATTACCCTGCAAGAGTTTGACTTCCTCGTTGCAATGCGCGCCCACGGGAGGTGATATGAGAAAGGCAAGTAGTAGTATTGACTGAAGTGAAAACATCCACGAGCAGGCATTGCCCTCCCCCATCCAAAATACAGTATCCTCGCGGGAACGCGCATTTAAGCAAACGGGGCCGCAATTCGCCCGACGCAACGCGTAATTCCTGTTTGTCACTCCCTTTAAAACAAATACGGTGCCCTTTAACTAACTACGACAATAAACAAAATATTTTTACAATGCAACAACAATTCTCCCTGCAAATTTTAATTTAACCAAAGGTAACATTTACTAACGGGTCATTGGTTTAGACTAGCTGCAGTGAAAAGAAAAACAGTTGAGGACAAAAAGTCGCTCGGAGATGCTGCAGTGAGTCCAGTTATTGATGGTTATTACACCCATAAACCGTCAAATTGTTCTAGATCTGAAACAGTATGATTGGTAAGTGTATAAATGGCACTATCCTTACCTACACAGTGAATGAGTTTGTGTCGCCACGAGTCAAGTTCCTGACGAAAGCCGCGCCTCTCGATAGTGCATTGCTGCCTTTTGCACAGACTCGCCATTTTCTACCAATGCTTCAGGACGCGTTCACGGCTGGAAAAGGAAGCGCTGTCGCGCGCGCTAACGTGAGCGCGCTCGATCGACAAGAGGGAAGTGGTCACAAGTCTGCAGGCATTTAAATACAAATGCATACATTGTAACCAGCTCAACTGATTGACTGAAGCTGACAAGATTATTTGACGTTCGTTCAAGTATACGGAGATAAACAATGAATGTTAGTGAATCATATTAATCATTCTTATTATTCGTATTCTTATTATTATCATTATCATTATCATTATCATTATCATTATTATAGGCTATTAATATTTTTCGACTGTACGTAAGTAGCATGTTAGTGCATATCAATCGATAGGAACAATTTTAAATAAAAGTGTAAATACAAATATTGGAAATGTATGAGTTGACACAAACCCCTCACACACGCACACACACACACACGCACGTACGCGCGCACTCATGCACACACACACACTCATACACAAATGTTGATATCACACACAAACACACGTGCGTGTAGCTGAAAGGGAACAAAACGTCTGCAAGTCAATTTTACTTAATATCCGGTAATAACACAAAATAAGAATTATAGTCTCCCTTTTTTTGCTTTTTATGAAAATGTCTGCGTCAGTGGTTATGTTGCAGCCTACTAGGCCAATCAGAACTGGTTTTACATTAGCGACAGCCACAGTCAAGCAATGAAATAGCTCGGTAGTTAGAGTCGAGTGATACTGCTGCACGCGTAAAACCTAAAAAAAAAAAAAAGATGGACCGGAGAATGCCTCTATGTTAACCGGTGTTTTACCTTCGCTGTAAGGTGGATTCTGTATATGTTTAAGAGACGGCAAACAAAGGTAAATCTATACAATCGCTTTTTATTGTCATTAATCAAGAGTTGCCCTTTCGCCTGCCATAAGCTTTTGCAGAGACAAGCCATATGAGAGGTGTAGTAGTAGGCTATTATTGTAGCAACACGACATTCAATTCATCCTGACACGGATCGCGTGTGACATAAGTTGGATATCTGCACATTTTCGGCATACACACCTCGAAATATACACGGTGGTTTTGTTATTAAATGTTAATACATTATTTATGCAGGGACGGTAGCACATTCGTAACATTTGACGTTATTGCCTAGTACTATCCGTGTATCTTCTCATCGCTTACAACACTGATAGCACACAATCCCATATTTCTTCTGTAACAGTATTTGTTAGGAAGTACTGCATGTGGTGACGTCCAATTAGAACATTTGGGATCCAGACTGAGCGTTTTTGGAATATGGCTACCTACGATGCTTAGATCAAATTCTCTCTCTCTCTCTCTCTCTCTCTCTCTCTCTCTCTCTCTCCCCCAAGTTACACACGCACACACGCCTATTTCTATAGTTCGATGACACGCACACAGTCTTCATAAAGATGTCCGTGGACGGTTGACTACGCAGCGCGCGCGTGTGTTTGCGTGTGCGTGTGTGTGTGTGTGTGTGTTAAAACAGGGGTGACATGACTCTGACTAGAGGATCTTTCACCTACGCCAGTGGAGAGGAATATCATGGTGAATGGAAAGAAGGCAAGATAGATCATCATATCTATTTCATATGTATTTGGTCTGTCAGCTTGATATACTGTAGCCTACAACTTTAAGCATACTGTCTCCATGATTTAGGCCTATAGACAAATAGTTCTGTAAATTACAGCTTCCAGTAATTATGGCTAATCTCTGTTTGATGAAGAACAGTGAAGGCTTGGAAACGTTAGGAAAATGTATTTATCTTATTTTTACCTGTTATTGTTATAATTTAGAATTAGATATTAGACTCAATATTCTATCCTTTCACTGATTATTTCAACAGAACAATAATTATTGTTACAGTTTGATTATACAATTGGGGAAATGTAAATTCCTGAGTTCACCCATCAAAAAGGATGATGTTTCCCATTCAGGGCCACTGCCCGAGAGAGCCAAAGGTAAAATATCTGGATATATATGGAAGTGAAACTGTTCTAAAGACAAATATGCAGTATTAAGTTGCCAACAGTTTACCAGTGATGCCATCAACTAATAAGAATACTCATGGTGTTAATCCAAATTAGAAAACACATGACAGGCAAAGACAGATTTACTAGCTCTTGTCAAATCTCCAGAATTAGATATTTTAGGCAATGTTCAAGGAGTGCTCTGTCAGATACTATTTGGCAACCAAATCACCACATGAGAAAGACTATGGTATTAATTATTGTTTCAACACATTGATTTGTCAGTGGATGAAAATAAAAATAGACAGTAATCAGAGCTATTAGTCATTTGCTCAAAGACATCAAATCATTTAGAATAGTTGATTTGCATTTGTTAGGACAAGTTATGCCTACAGTACATACTGTAGTATTATTATCTAAAAATAGTGTTGTAGATGTAGTATAAGATATGGGGGCAGACCCTTGCATTTAGATATGGGCTGATGTATTTCAGGAAGGATTCCATAGGCATTCAAAATAAATGTTTCTTTTTGTTGCATGTACTCTTTGTATTTCTTAATGCCTAAAGAAGATATCCCTGCTGAGAACTCTGGGATTAAATCCAACAACACAGGAAACAGATTAAATCCTAATTCAGTAGCAATAGAGAGGGGCTCGGATACTTAATTCCCAACACAAAGACTTGTGACTTACAGTATGCAGTCACTATGGTGAATGTGTAGCCTGAGTTGCTTTACACTCTGTAGTACGTTACAGTATGCGGTTTTATTAGAGACTAATCCACAAGACTGTTAGAGCATCGGAAAGAGTGTTCAATTACCAACATGTTCAGTTTTCCCTTGAATTGCAACGGATAATGATCAGTTGGACATGTTCTGCTTGCTCCTGTGCTTGGAAATCACTCGTCAACCGTTTCTTGTTCTGATTAGTTGAGGGCGGTCCATTCCAATCACATGCTAATGATTTAGTTAATAGATGGGAGAGTTGCCAGATATATGTGGAACAGAACAAACCATGGATCTTGCCAGATCCGGGCATCATGCCATGCTATGTGTCTGATTGCGCTACTAAGATTCTCCACCATGTTGTTTGGCTTCCTCAGGTCGGAGACATGGTGTTGGCCAGCTCACATTCCAAGATGGAACCTGCTACACAGGCCAGTTTGAAAATGGACTCTTCCATGGCTCTGGCGTACTCATCTTCACAGACGGATCCAGGTGTCTTTGCGAGGGAGATAACTTGCTATGGCATTTGTACCTGCTCCACATTTGTTTTAACATAGCACTTGCACACCCTGTAGGTACGAGGGAGAATTTGCACAGGGGAAGTTTCAGGGGACTGGAGTGTTCAGTCGATATGATGGCATGAAGTTTGAAGGGGAATTTAAAAGTGGACGTGTTGCGGGATATGGTAAGTTAAAGGCACATCTGAACCAGCTTTTCATCTTTTACTCAGACTATATTCAGACTATATATATAATCTTTAGTCTTTAATCTCTTTATGGTCGATGATGGTGTCCTTCATCCACATGCTTTTCTTATCTACAACCAGGTTTGCTGACTTTCCCAGATGGGGCCCATGGTGTCCCACGGAATGAGGGTTTATTTGAGAACCACAAGCTGCAGAAGAGGGAGAAGTGTCCAGGAGCAGTGCAGCGGGCACAGGCTTCAGCCTTTAACGCTCGCAGTCTGGCACTATGACCCAAGGGACGCACATGTTCAGGGGTCCACAGGGCCTCAGGGACACATGAACCCCTACCTCCCACTCCTCCAGCTCTGCTTTCTCTCTGTCTCACTATCTGTTCCCTCTGATCGCATCCTCCATGCTCAGGTCAGGGTGGCTTGCATCACACGTGACAGCATATAGTGGATCTACTTTGTAAATGTGCAATTCTGTGAAGCGCAGTGTTTACCTGCAGAAGGCATTTGCAGCATGTTGATTCACTTTCATTCTGCATCCCATCCTTGTTCATTTGTTTAATGTGTATTACTATAGGAACATTTAGTGTCTTATCTTGTTGCTCTATAGGAGAGCTCTTGTTTCCACATTATGGCACTGTTACATTACATTAAAGGATGCTTTTAGTATTAGCTGAAGCAACACAGTGCCCCAAGTGTCTGGGATGGGTATGGGTAAATTTTTTTTAAAATTTTTTTATGACAAGAACAAAACAAACCATCCATGTAGCACAATACTTTAGCCTGGTTAAAACCAACCTGCTATTGCAGCGTTATATAACAGTTTGCATCACATCTGCACCACATGGGTGTTCTCATTGCAGTATCAGGTGGCTTTTAACCAGGCTAATACATCAGCAATGTTGCTTAAACATTCCTCTCCATTCACTGAAGTTTGTTGAAGATTTTCTTTTTTCTTTTTTTTTTTACTTATGGAAGCTCAATTTCACATTTGCCTTAAAGAGTTGTGTGGAGAAAATATGTTTTAAATGTGTCGGTGTGACCTTGTGAAAATCAATAGAAGATGCAGTTGCCCGTGTCCTCCATGCCCCCCCTTCCCCGGTTGGGTTGAGGTCAACAATGAGGACTGTCATCCTAATGAGACACAGACACTGGTGTCTGTTTTGGAGACTGACTTTAGTGAAAGAGACGCACTGCAAACATTTTGACGGTCTTAATCAGTATTTAATCTCAGTGGTTTGGTACTGTGAAGTGAAATACTGTATACTGTATGTATCCTCTGATGGTTTGGTGATAAGTTATTCGTTTCCTATTAACAGTACTTTCTTATGAGGTGTTTTTGTTGTTGCAGAATATGCCTATGATTATTTATAATATTATGGTTGACATTGTGAGATTAATAATTTACTGACTGTAAGGAGTGTACAGCCAATCCTAATGTTCTGTGATACCAAAATAATACAGTGTGCTCGAACAACAAAAAAGGCCTTACAAACGGTTTATTTGTAGACCAGGCCTATTTATGGTTGCCTCTGCACAGCCTTAACCAAAGACCAATGTGTTAATGTGTTAAAGGTTACCCTACAGTTTAACATTGAAGACAAATCGGTAAATTCCCAGAAGCGTTAGACTGCAAACAACTTAAAATTGAACTGGAATTGGTAAGCATTCCGTTGTAAATTGCTGTAGCAAAATGAAAAGAAAATACAGTTTTCAGTTTGTTTTCTTGAACACTGCTTTTCAATGTTGTATCAGGTGGCTACAGGATCCGTATGAAAATATGTATTAGACTTTGCTAGACGCATCTAGGCAGCTCTTGCATGCGTGAACCACAATCCGTTTGCACCAAATTTGTATTTGTTTCAAAAGAAGCGAAAAAAGAAAAAAGTTATTAATATTAATCAATATAATGCCAATCTCTGGAATGTAAAATGCTAGAATTGTGCATACGTTTTCTTTCTTTTTTCAGTATGAGTGCAACTCATACTGGACTCACAAATGGTGCTTCAAATGTGTGCCTAACCAGATTTTTCCCTGGAAATCTCTTGGAGTAGTTCTAGATACAGAATAAGTAAAGGTGCATGGGTTTTAAAAAAAAGCTGAAAAACAATTGTTATTGGGTGCCACAGTAGAGGGCTTTACCAAGGTTTCATAATGTTTGGGATTTAGACTTCACTTTCATGTGAAAAATGCACCATGGCTGATGTTCACTGATATAGCAATTTTCCAACACCATTTTGTGATTGTAAGCATACTTTCACATTGTGGATTTACAGGTTCCTCCAGTTGGACCGCACACAGCAAATACAATCACACTGGCTCACCTCCCCCATCTCTTTATGCAGGAGCTCTCAGCTCCATCTCAGAAATGCATGGTGCTAGATTCATACAGTCCTTGGTACATGCTGAAGATACAGAAATTAAATAATAAAATATGCATGAAGACCACCTTATTCCTGAGCTCCCTAGTATGTTTGCAGCCATTGTAACCTATACTGTTTTTCACTTCCACTCGATGCTCAGAGAGAAACGATGAGCTCATGTGTGTTCTGTGCCATGGTTGGCTAGTTAAAACCCTTTATAGGACAAGGAACCGTATTTGCTCACTTCCCTGAACATTCAAAATGGCGTTGCCACACTTCTCTGTGAGGTAGTATAAACACATGTCCAATTTAGTGTACTTTCGAAATTCCGAAAATACGCTTTTGTGCTCCTACCTCCTCCGACATATTGTTATAACATCTAAATTAATAATGGAAGGTCGATGTAACTTACACATAGAGTTGAATAGTTGTGCTGCATGATGAGATAGCCATTGTTTGAATAGGATTTCAATAAGTTAATTAAATGTATTTTCATTTTTTTAAACAAATAATGCATTATAACTTAGAATAATTATTTAATTAGCATTGCAGCTTCTTCAAAAAGTACAATGAAGCAGGTACCTAAGGGACTGGACTGGACTTTGACATGTGAAAGAAAGAAAGCATTAAATAAAAATTAAAATACTAGTTTAGGTGGACAAAAGTTTAAAATGTTCTTAAATAATAAATTCAAATATATTATTAATAAATGTTCTTAAATAAATATTTGAACATTTTTCATTTTAAGTTTGTGTTTTTCTAATATGATGTATATACTTTTTGGAAAAAAACTTACCAGAGTAGGGCAAGAAGCCATATATGGTCACTTCGTTGACCTTGATTTGCAGCATAACAATGTTTCATTCATAAAAAAGTGACAACAGCAATAATGTATTGTAATATCCTCCAATAACACTCTAGGGTTGACATTTTGAATTGCTAAGTATTTCAATGAGTGCCCTATAAAGGGTTAACAAATGCAAAATACTTGTTAATAAATAAATAGAAAAAAAACCTATTGCATCAATGTACTGTACCACTGCTAACTAATATACTGTAGGCTAATAGTTGCTAACCGGGAACGATTAACAGGAACCGTTATTAATGCGCTATGAATCGTGGGATATATCTCTGATCAAGAATAAAATGGATAAGACTAGATTTTTGTGGTAAATAGGAGACAGTATACTGGGGAAAGATTATCTTAACATGGTACTGCATATGTTTTCATTAAGCCTCTCTAACACTGGTAATAACATGGTATGTGGCTGATATCTAGCCAGGTATTCTACCAAAACACTGAGGAATTAAGAAGAGAAATAAAGGTGTAATCAGATTGTAATCTAATACACTTTTTATAAAATTTAGAGAAAATCTACTCGTGATATGCTGTGTGCACACTGGAAAAATAATCTGGTGTTTCTACATAGTAGAAAAATGGGAACTCAAACAAAATGGTGCAAACTGCACCATGGTGTTTCCAATTAGCGGGCGAGGCTTCTGAGGGTGCACACACACCTATATTGAAGGTGATTTGGTTTTGATTGAGTTCAAAGGTAAACAATCTTCCTCCAGAATAACTAATTCCACCTTTAAACCAATTGCATTGTATGAGCGAATGACCAGTCTCTCCTGGGAGCATTTTTGCCACTGATGATAGAAGGAAAATAATTTGAGATCACAATACTAGTCTTTAGCAAGTTTTAAAACATTTTTATTAACCAACTAAAATATAGAAATATACAATGCTAATCCAGTTAATTAAATATTTACAAATGTAAATTATGCTCTTCCCTGTCAAAGCCACCTATATTTTTATTCTAGGTGGACATACAGTATAGGCACAAAGTGTTAGAACAATCCAGTCAACAAGAAACTAGCTTGCATTAGCATATAAGAATAGTATACAGTATGCACAAGGCAGGCATACTGCAAGCTTTTTTCAGATACTATTTAGATAGAGTGGAATTCCAAAAGCTAAAGTAATGCAAAAGGATGGAGATATTTAACAGCATGGACATTGACATTATTTATCCTCTCCTTTCCAACTAAACAGATCATCTTGAATTATTTGGATCGGATCCAAGTGGACATTTACTACTGTCAGACTAATCTCTGAGCTTTAACAGGCGTGCCCTAAAAACACAGATTTTGTTTGAGGAAAAACTTCACATCATGGCTAAAAGAAATGTGATTTTCACAGACCTACATAAGATTATTAGAAAAAAAGTAGCAATGTGAGGAATCATGACCCTGTGAAAAATATGTGTGCTTCTGACCTGAGGGTATGTTATGTAACTATCTAAATGTGCGCGTGTGTGTCATAGTGAGTGAATAAAGAATGCACAGCACAACAAAGATGCTGAACCACTGCATTATACAAATGTTTATACATAGATGCATATGTTTTAAGACAAATAGCCTTCTGCTCTAATATCTTGCAGTCACAGTTTCACCTCTCCCAGCTGCTCCAGTCTCTCCAGGGTTTCCACTGTGTCAAAGTGCCACTGTTTCACCTGCTCTGCTGCCATCACTCCCTCCTGCAACACACAGGCCGCACCATCGGTATCTTAGCAACGTCGTGACCTAGTAATGGGCTAAAACCCTAGCATGTATTTCTTTCATATTTCAACACAGAATTATCTGTAAGCCATACCCAGTACCTTGTATAGCACAGAAAAGGCTCAGATTAAATACAAAAAAATCAACAACAACGTAGTTGAACTGTTCAACCGGTTCTTACATGGTTTTTGATATTTGTTTCTGCCCCAGCAAGTATGAGCAGATTCACTATCTTGTGTCTGTTGAGGCGAACCGCATCATGCAAAGCAGTATCTCCCTCCTGCAAACAGGCATAATGTAATACAGTAAGCGTATAACACATGAACTAAATGAAATAACTGGGTTCACACGTACCTACCCTGTCCCTGCAGTTGATGTTCACACCGCAGGACAGAAGGAACGCCACAATGGCAATGTGACCTGTCCTGGTAGCCACATGTAGAGTACTGTACAACTGCAGATACAGCATATAGTTCATATACACACACATATATATACAATAGGGGAGGTAGGGTATTTACCTTTTATCGAATTAGCACAGTGGTCAGAAAGTCTATGAAAGTCTTAGTTGGTACACACACACACACACACACACACACACACAGATATACAGAAGGAGAGATAGGCTATTTAAATTATCACTAAATCAGTCAGATATTTTATGAATGTCTTAGTTGGTGGTTGGTGGAATCACTCACACACACGCACACACACACAAGTTTGCACATCAATATAATGAGCACTACTTTAGAAACACGTTTAGTCACCTTGTCCTGAACATTTAGGTCAGCCCCGTGGTTCTTCAGCATTTGGACAACCTCCAGACTGCTACTTCTGCAGGCCCAGTGTATGGCTCTTGAATCCAGCTGAAAGACCCAACCCCACTGTTAACATTTACATTTAAATTAAGGCACAGTAAATTCATGATTTTTTGCAATGTCCTGAAAACACTTTACCCGATCTTTGAAATGGATATCAGCTCCTTTTTCTAACAGTTTTTGAACAATAGAAGAGTGTCCTTCCATCGAAGCACGATGCAGTGCTGTTCTGCTTAACTGTTAAAATACATCATGGATAAATAGTGTAAATGTTCGGTTTGGTTAGAGAAAACAATTAAATAAATTATAGTAGCAAAATACAATTTATAATACCTCATCATAGACATTAGGGTTCCCACCTTCAGCCAGGTACATTTCAATGACCTTCAGTTTGCCCTGAATAGCTGCATTGATGAATTCTGCAGTATCCACAGGCCCTGTCTGTCAAACACAGACAGGGATTTGGGAGTAACCTATAAACTCAAACTAGGGCTGGGCGATATGGACCAAAATTATATCCCGATATATTTAGGTTGAATACTGATACACGATGTGAATCTGTATTTTCTATAAAGTGGGCTAAATCCTTCAGGCATAGAGAAAAAACAGTAAATGTTAAATTAGCGACATTAACTGAGCTTTAATATGAGCTTTCTCTGGTGGTCACTCGCTCTTGACTCCACCCCTCAGGCCAAGTGCAGGCATGGAGGGAGAGACGGACAAATTGAAAAAGTAATGAATAAATGTACAATATAACGATATAAACAATATTGTCTAATCTTATATCTCTTTAGAAAAAATTCCGATATCGCCCAGCCCTAGCTCAAACACACAGAAATTCATTCACAAACAGAGCTGCCTATAAGGACAGAAAAATCCAATAATTAAAGCTCCCCATTATAAACCCATGAGCCATCTCACCGCAGGCATTTGTGAGTACTTTTTCTTAGTCTTTTTCCTTTTTTGCAGCACGATGTTCTCTGCTCCTCCAAATTGCAAAATCTCCCATCGAAGTTCAGAGGAGATCTTTCTCACTCTTTCCTCTGCCTAGGGAATAACAGGCAGGAACAACATGTCTGTCTGAAAGTGTGCCCATATTCTGTAAGGTTCACTGAGAGAGTACCCTCTAGGCTTATTTTACCATATAATTATATAGTATTGCTTAGTGCAGATTAATATAGTTTTTCACTCCCTGACCATTAGAATGTTTGACATCCACTTCCACATTCGTACTTTAATTACAAAATGATTAGAAGATTCAGTTTTTGCCTCCATTTCAATAGTTGTGTCTGTCTTTCCAGGCATCTACAGCATATTCAGCGCCTTGAGGCACTGAAAATAATAATAAACACTTAGTTAATAAACACATGACTATGGCTATAAATAGAGGGAACACAATGCATGGTTACAGTTTAATTTGAGTCTGTCACTTGAGTCTGTTTATGGATTCATTAAATTAGGCTTATTAATATTAAGGATACTTATTTTGTTCAATATACAAATTAGACAGATTGAGAATGGTGTCATATACTAAATGTACAGATTTGTTTTTCTATACAATCTGAATCTGAACAGAAATATAAAACAAGCAATTCCTTTTCCTCCAGCATCACTGGTGACTTTAACTGTAACACCACCTAGTTCAGTACATTTAGGTCAAGCTGTTAGACCAAATTAACTAGGAGCAAGCTATTTCAGAAGGCGTGGCTATATCCTGGATTTGTGTGTGTATACAGTATGTGTGTGCGCGTGTACAGTACATATCTCTCGCTAGTGTCCATCAATGTATCCAAATGGAAGTTTTAAAAGTTGGTAATGATTTCCAGATGGCATAAAAGCTTGGCCAAACCATTCATGTAGATAATCTATTCATATATATTCCCCCCAGTTTCGTAAAGAACAAAATCATCCCCCACACTTTTGAGATACATTTTATGTATTTATTTTTTTATTAAACAAATGTAACTCGAGTTACATTTGTTTATTTGCCTACTTTGATGACCATCATAAGGCTGCCAGCTTTGGCAGCCAACTATAGTCCACTATTCAATGCCCCACCGCCCTTGGTTGTTGCTATAGGCATGCCTGTAAAGTAAACTATTTGCACCTGGCATGTAGACTAATGGTGTTTGATAACAGTTAGATATATTCCAAAGGAAATAATAGCACATTTCTCAAATAATAGTTCTGAAATATCAGAGAGAAGCAGACAGAACTACAAAATGCTTTTGAGAGCTACAGTATCTTATAATTCCATCAATGCACGATCTTGACAATTCATGTAAATGACAAACATGTAGGCTAGACTACAGGAACAGCAAAATCACAGGGTAAGTCAGCCTACATTGTTTGATTTTAAGATAATGTTTAGTTATGACTTCCTATAGTTTTCATTATCTTGGCTTTCTTTAGACATTTGTTTAGCGCACCAGGATTTGTCTCACATATATAATGGCGTGTGTTGTTGACCAGTGTAGAGCCTAGTCTATGTCATTACCAAATTATGTGTAACTACGTCAAGACAGTTGCGCTGCAGCCATAAATTACGTAAATCTTACTCTCAAATACCTCAATACATGCAATGGTGCTATCTATAATAACTTTCTGGTGGCGACCTTGTAATGTGTTTCTTCTTTGCATGGGAGAGCAGGGTTCAAGTCCTTGCTGGGACAGATTTCAGTCTGGTGTCATATTTGGTTTTAATAACTAAATAATACATAATAATAATAACTAGTTGTAAGGGCTTAAAAGTTGAGACATTTTCCTCACACTTTCATACCCCCCACCTAAAACACATACCCTGCGCCACTGGTATACACATAAGGAATGACTGCCTACCTCAGCTTGAAATTCCATAATGTTCTGATCAGCCGTCCACTTCTCAACTCCTTCCATCACTAGTCTTCTAAAATGTTAAGAAAAGTGCACGAATATTGTGCAGGAAATATGATTATGTAATGCCAACAGCTAATTGTCCAGAGCAAGACCATGTGTATAGTAGGTGACAGTCAGTCCAGCAGTAGTGCTGTCCCAATGGTATCAGAGTTCTTAGCTGGAATGCTGGTTCATAAGGGGACACTGTATTACCCCAGCAAACAGGTGTGTGTGTGTGTGTGTGCGTGCGTGTGTGTGTGTGCGTGCGTGCGTGCATGCGTGTGTCATTGTTCTGCATCTCGCTCTCCAACACATACACGTGATTGTCAGGCATGTCATATCCATGTCATGAGCTCAGGATGGAATCATTCTACGGGCTGCTGTCTTACACACACCATTTTATGTACAACACATTTACAAGAGTTAAACTCTCATAAACACACCGTTTTGAGGGATTAAGTTATTTATAAATGTTTCATGACTGCAATACAGTACATCGTAAATATCTATTGGCCAATCAGTTACACAGACCAGCTTCGGCCTAATAGAAAATTGAATAGTGGTCTATAATGTAGGGAGCAGTTAATATAAACGCCATCCTATAAAAACCTAGAATGTCAGCCTATACTGTACGGTATATCACAAAGCGGAACCTTCAGGCCATTCGCTATTCAGAAATGCGCACAGAATTCACCCAGTCTACACCACAGTGAACTGGACCTTCGCAGTGCATTCTTCAGTTTGTTCTTTGGGCGAACACATACAGTACACACACAGATTATACACACCTTGCTTTCTTGTTCATGCACTTACATGCACATTACACACACTACACCCACATCTACACACGGCCCTGCCTGAGTATCATGTTAAGTTAATGGTTAACCTTGTTATTGAGAAAAGAGGCTGCAGTTCAATAGAAGCGTAAGCAGCCATTTTAACTGTGCAGCAGAATACACCTTCCTCTCAGCCACAGAGAACAAACGTGGATGAAGGTCAACCTTAAAACCATAAAGGTCAGCTGTAATGTTTCCCTTTTCATACAAATGTTTCATGGCCTTTTATGTAATGGCAGATTATTGCAACATTGTTTTTTTTTTTTTTTTTGCTTTGAAAGGTATGCCATAAATAATATAGCATAACTAGGTGTTGTAATCGATATCCATGCCTTTCAGTTTGCGGTGCTGCTGCCATGGTGCCGCTTACCGTCTTGAGCTTAGAGTACCCAAGTGATAGGTCCCCTCTAATGCCTGAGGCTGCTAAAACCACAATACCAATAGCTGTCAATCAACAAGGAAAGAAGACAGACCACAGGGTTTTCTTCCTGAGCAGGTACAATGTATGGGTGTTTTTTAGTATGCAGATGAAAATAGTTACAAGTCCTCTCGCTCTCTCTCTCTCTGATGCAGAACTCAGAACCTGACCCTCAGCTTGGTGTTGTTGATCGGCTGTTACTCTGCCATTTTGATTCCTGCATATTACCCATCATACCACCACTACCAACAGACTGAAGCTCTGGTATGGCTGCAAGATGATTGCGGTACTGAAAGACCGCCTCACTCAAAAACTAGTTTTTCTTATTTCCATCATGGAAGCATACACTTAAAAATACATATTATTTCACCTAAGGAGAAGACTTGTTACTAGTGCAGCATACTTTCATAAAAATGTGGTTAGGAGGTGTGTACCATTTGTAATGTTACAAATACTTGGAACCGATCAAGGACCAATATGCGAATATATGCAAATCACATAGCCTACAGTATATAGATCTACCATCCATTATAAGGGTATTGTGTGATTCTAATGCTGTATATAGATAATATTGATGGTGGGGGGGGAAATAAACAATGTGTATATGTACGTATTTCAAGTTGTACAGTGTTTTGCTATGTCATGCCACAGGAGTAGGGTTGAGCTAAGAGGTTTTTGCTTTACTCAACATGTCAGAACCACGTCTATTCTAAAATATCCATCCATCTTTGCAGGTCTTACTAAACATGTCAACCTCCTTGTTGGCTGTTCCCTGTCAGCCTAGATGGTGTCTGGACCACCGTAAGCCCCTGCCCAGCTATGCAGGACTCGTGGACATCCCTGTGTTTGTCCAGCAGGGGGACACACCAGTTTCCTGGGACCTGTCCCCTCCCCTGGGTCTCCAGGGAAGTGAAAAGAATCTAGCTCTTTGCACTCGCCTCCCTTCCCCAGACTGGCCTGCCTCCTGCATTGAGGAGTGAGGGTAAATGCACGGTTGTTTGGTGGTGGGCAGTGGAGGGGTTCATCATGGCAGCCATCTTGGGTCTCACATAGATCAGTACGACGTCATCATCAGGTGTGTTCACAGATAGTGTGAAAAGAATAGTTAGTTTTAATACAATAACAAGGGGATTAGAGACGGGTATAATAGAGTACTGGTACAAAATAACATTTGAAAAGATATTTATTATATTGTATTTACTGTATATATCTATTTCATTATAATGTTCTGAATTTTATTGCAAGTTAAAGGGGTTGTAGATAAGATTTTAGAGCCATTTATACACGTTATAAATGCCACAGACAAATGCGCTGTGAGATTATCATATCTTTTTGATAATAACCCCTGCCCCTATGAGAGTCAATTTAGATTTGAGATTTTTCACTGCCCCCATAAGATTTCCAACCAATCAGGGCATCCTTTCCCTGATTGGTCCAAGGCTTGCCTGTCAACCACATGAATGCGTGCACACAGCTAGCACGCTAACAGGTATAGGCTCCAGATGGAGAGAGCAGCAGAGCAATCTCCTATTTTTCATTATTTTCTATCTATATCTCTTTGCTACTGTCAAAATCAATATCAGCTTTAAGACATATATGTTGATACAGTCATGTAGGCTACAGTGGTGTATGTACATTGCAATAATAGGGAATAGAAACAAGCAGAACAATTTTAAATCAAAGTTCACAGTATAGAGAACAAAGGTACTGTATAAACCCAATCTGCATGCATATGCAAAGCAACAAAACGAGTTGCTGTTAATTCTGTTTTACTCACCAGACTGAACAATGCCCCTATGCAGGGCTTCCAGAGAGATGCTGGATCCAGGACCACCATCCGTCTGACCTACCCAGAGGGAGCCCCTTCCTCCCCTCATGAGTACAGGGACACCAACCTGTCCACTCTGGTGGTCTTCAAGAGCCTGGACCTGGACTGGCTTACCTCTGTCATCACCAAACTACCCCTGGGCACAGAGTATAGACGTACAGTATAACATATAGAATGAATTACTGGAGCCAACCTTATTGTTGTGCTTTGTAAAGCTTCTGGTTCAAGTTGTGGTTTTGGAGGGAGGTCGTGGAGGATATTCCTCTGACACCAGCGAGTTTTCGTATCCTTCACCCAGAGATCATCCGTAAGGCTGGAACAGCAATACAGACCTATAGTCCAAACCCAGGAATGGTTAGTAGTCCTTCATTTATGTCAGGCATTGAAACACCTTACACCGTACATATTGAAATAGTGTTTGCAATCCTACTATCACATCACATTTCTAAGCAACTTCACTGAAATTAAACTGGTAAGAAGAGGTAATAAAACCATGTTTTCCCCTCCATACACAGATCATGCCCACGCTAGGAGCCAGTGCTGTGGTGATGGCCCTACAGCTGTGTTACCAGGTTAGCATAGCAGGGTTTGGGTATGATCTACAGCATCCAGAGGCCCGACTCCATTATTATGAGACCATACACATGGGTGCCATGAACTCCCAGGCACTTAAAGCACTGTACACCCAGCTGTTTTGGGGGTATTTTCTGGCTGATGAGACCTAAGGTTGGTATCTCATTACAGTATCATTGTTATTTTTTTGTTTTGATATTATCTTGTGCCTTTTAGAACACAATATGACCCTCTGGGTTTGCTGTACAGGCACATATTGATGTCTGGGTCTACAGAAAATAATTGATTGTCATTAAAGTAATAGAATCTCACGTTTCATATTTTATTAACATGTTATCTAGTAGGCAAAGATGCCAATAAAAAGATGCAAAGATAAACATTTTTAAAATGTTGGCATGTTAGAAAAGTCTGACCACAATCCAAATCCAATAACTAGGACACTGAAAGCTATAGTATTATCTAGTAACAACAAACTGTGGAGGTGTACATGATCTTTAAAAAAAGACTGCTCATGACAAATTACATTGAAATAAAACAGTAAAAAAAAAGAACATATATACACATATCAGTATATAAAAACATACACACACACAGAAATTCTCACGACGTTAAGAGTTTATTATATATATATATGTCTAAACTGTCTCTAAAGTTTCTCCATTCCTCACCCAGGTGCTCCA
This sequence comes from Typhlichthys eigenmanni, assembly GCA_027564635.1. NCBI lineage: Eukaryota > Metazoa > Chordata > Actinopteri > Percopsiformes > Amblyopsidae > Typhlichthys > Typhlichthys eigenmanni. Next base: position 44,744 of record JAODUK010020199.1, read on the forward strand.
TGATGTGAGTGCTGAGAAGCTCTTCCTCGGGGACCTAGCAGACGGGGTGGTGACTGACCTCACAGGCGCGTTGTGAGGCCACAGCACAGAGTTTATAATCGCATAATGAACTCCACATAACACGTCCAGCCCTGGCTGCGCCTCTGTGAGGAGACCACCCCCCGCAGTGGCATCATGCTGACACGCACTCACAGAGCGCTGGCTGACCTTTACAGTGTTCTGAGTGAGATGACTGATGACAGAGTGCACTTAGCCTTTCCCCTCAGAACCTGTATGGCACAGGTGACTGAATCAACAGCTGTTCATTCAGCTAATGTCATATGGGTGAATAACATTGTTAAAATGATTTAATGCGCATTTTGTTTACGCAACGTATTCATTGGTTCTGTAGGACTACAAAAAATAAACGTTAATATTGCCAGCACTGTATTAATCATTTCCTTTTTCGGTCTCTGCATATAAAATAAAACACTCAAACAAGCAGTAATATGCCTAGTTGTAGAACACTAAATGAATGAAAATGCTGATAATCTAATCCCTAACCATCTGGCATTAAAACAATAATTACAATTATATTCACTAAGACATTAGAATTGCTATATTGCTTGGATATATCATCAGTTAAGTAAGTAAGTTAGCATATAGCACATTTCAGATATAAAATCACAAAATGCTTTACATTAATAACATGAACATTAATGATATATACATTAAAAGCAGAACAGTACTAAGAGCAGAGAAAACAAAATAGAGCAATACAAAAATATACATAAAAAGGAACAGAAAATCTGAACTAAGAACTAAATTTAAACTTGGCTATTTTTTAAATAAAAATAGATAAATGAGTAAATGTTTAAATAAAAATGTATTCAATTGCTTAATAAAGACATCGATGAAATCTATAGAGCGCAGCGATAAGGCACAAGCATTCCATAGTGGTGGTGCAACAGCTTGGAAAGAATGGTTCCCCCGTGTTTTAAAGTGAGTGTGAGGGACAGCTAAGATTGTTGTCTGATGACCTAAGTGCTCGTTTTGTTGTGTATGGGTGAAGATTTGTGATATACCGTGGTGTTTGTCCATACATGGCTTTGAATGCCATCAGCAATATTTTGAATTGAATAGGTATCCAGTGCAGAGAGGCTATAATGTGTGCAATATGTCTTCTCTTGTTTGTTCTCGTTAAAAGGCGAGCAGCTGAATGTTGGACAGTTTGAGGATGGGCCAAATGTGTTTGATCTAAGCAGGTAAAAACTGAATTATCGTAATCTAGGCGGGAAGAAATTAAAGTGTGAATGATCATTTCCATCTCTACTTTGGTGACCACCGAGCGGAGTTAAGCAATATTTCTCAGTTGGAAAAAAACATGTGCTTATGATCTTACTGACATGCTTCCAATTAAAGTGACTCATCTAAGATCATACCTTAAATGGTCACCAGTCAGTAAAGTGCAAACCATTTATGTCAGCATTTATAGTAAAGTCCATAGCTCCCATTCACCTCGCTATCAAAAGGTATAGAGTATCGTTTTGTGGCTACTACTTTAGACACAAATTATTATATAACTATTTATCTCTGTCACACATGCGTGAAATTGGTTTGAGTGAGAGGATAATGTGAGAAAATAAAGAAATATTTGACTACAATGTAAAATATACAGTAGAAAGAACACATGAAACCACGTAAGCACTACATTTACACCTTACCTTTATATAAAACACTGAGCAGTTCTAACTGTAGAAAACAGATTACATGTACCGTATGGACTGTACATTCTAGATCTGCTGAAAAGAAAAGAAGATTTGGCAACGCTGTCACATGTTGCTGTCGTGTCTGCATGTCTGTGTGTGTGTGTGTGCGTGCACGTGTGTGTCTACAGCAGGGGGTTGCGGGAGGGCTCCCACAGCTTGCTTGCTAGCTGTCTACATTGCTGGAGGATGAACTCAGTAGGGACGACCCCCAAGTGAACAGTCAGGAGCTCGAAGCACTTCACCAGCTCACCCTGATGACTCTTGCTGTAGTACCGCAGCAGCTTCCTGCAAAACACACATAAGCAATGTGGATTAAAGCATCTTATAATGCCCCGCACAAACCCACAGAGGCATTTAAGACATCCTCCAATGGGCAAGGCAAAGAAAATACATTCTGAGGGGAAAGACATTAAACGGCTGTGATTAGCTGATTAAATTAATAATTATATCTTATTGCCCTCAGACACACTAATCAGAGTAGGTACTTACATGGACATTTTCTGTATCCTATGCATCTCATGCCTACATTCCCACTTAAGTCTCAAATAACAATGACAGTGCTTAATTTACATGTATTGCCCACTCCACCACGTCCAGCAGTGGTCCCAGATAGACAGACTGGCTGGCAGCACATTGCTATTTCATGGCATTCCCCATACCCAGCTGCATCTGCTGTTAGGCAGCTAAAGGCTGTGCTCTCATTGGACACACCACATTAACATTTACCTATGTGGGTGGATTGCTCCCCTTTGTTAACTTCCCTGCTCCGTCCTGTAACTTACAATAAAGCTGCAGACCTTCCTCTCATTAGAAATGTGTGGTGGAGCATATCACTTGTGAAACCATATGTTATCCCTATGTTTTTATGGTGGAATTTATTCCTATCAACATGAAAGAAACGTTGGGGACAGGGCTAAAGAAAGGCTAACATACACTACATAACAGACTTAACAGATCACTAGAATGCTTTAGACAAGGAGTCACTTGGGATCAAAGTGTCTACTAAATGCTGCCTGCGTACATGTAGAACCAGTGTAGAAGACAACTGGTTCTTCAGTCTGGTCCTGGGGCAAAACACAGCAAGGAAAGTTAAGATTTGTTTACCTGTAGTGGTCCACAGCAAGCATCCCAATGGGGGTGGAGTCATCGGGGAGGACGGGTAGGTCCATAGCCTCTAACTTATAGCCCTGACCGATGGCAAAAACAGTCAAACCTTAGACGAGTAAGGTTCGTGGGGCTTAAGCTCGTACTACTGTACCGTGAAGCCCATTACATGACACCACTACTTGCCGTTTCATTTTCAAACCAGAGGAAGTAGCAGAAGTAGAAGTCCCCATCCCGTAGCGTGACTGTGGAGTACCCCTTCTGAAGATATCGCCGTGTAGTGCTGACAAGACCCCAGACCTTCAGAGGGAGCATACAATGACAAGCCAGAGACGGATATGGATGAAGACACCAAGATGACCCCCAGTAGTTCTTAAGACAAATCCTTCTGAGATCTCTATTCTGTTTCTCACTGCATCATGGATCCCCTTTAATCAAATAATTTGTAATTATAGCACGGTGCCAATTAGGTGTCAATTTACATGATTAGCAACTGGACACGGATTGCCCCCATTCTTTTATACACACCACAATTCTGAGAAAGTCAGGACAGTATGAACAATGCTAATAAAAGCAAAATTAAGTGATTTGTACATTCCATTCAACCTGTACTATATTTGAAACATTACAATAGCACATTACACTGTATGACGTTTTACCTAAAAATCAAATATACACCATTTTAAAATCTGATGACTCCAACGCACTCCAAAAACGTTGAGACAGTTGTGTTTACCACGGTATAACATCATCATATATCCTTTACTCATACTTGTTAAATGTGTGCACACCCATTTGTGAAGTTTATCTTCCAATAGTTGGTCTTCAAGCGCACAATTGTACAGGGCCTTCACTGCCATACTTTGTGCTACATGATGCACCGGTTTCTCAATACGGACTGCAGATAGGCAAATCTAGCACCCCGACTCTGGCACCTACTGCTTATGCAGTCAATGCTATTTGCACGGTCCTACTGGAAAATGCAGGCATAGGAAATACCACTGACCAATGAGTATATAAACTCTTTGTGTATTAACGGAGCACTCGTAGATGTGTACGTTACCCATGTCATTTAAATTGATCCCTTTATCATGACAGAGGCTGACCTTTGACCCTAATGCTGATGCATTGTATTGTTTCCAATACAGTACAGGGTGAATGGAATTTACAAATCACGTTGTTTTGTTTGGGTGTGTAACTAGGCACAACCCGTTTTAGATACAGACTGTCATGAAGAGCAAAGGAGCTTGAGGCTCCAGAGGTCAGGATGGTTACCTAAGATGATCACCTAACGTGAGCACCGACCTTGCTTTTAATGAAGTGTGCCAGCGGTCCCTTTCCCAGCTCAGAGGTGGCACGATCTGTAATGTTGATGGATGGGGCGATCATTTGTCCCGTGGATCGGTCCGAACATATAAAATGGACAAGACCCGGAAATTCTTCCAGGTATGTGAGAGCAACTAAGTCAAGGCCAATACATTTAAAATAATAACAGCCGAATAATTTAAAAATGAAGATCGAATAACCCCCGCCAGGCAATCTGTTAAATGTTGTACATTTGCTGCTAGCGCAGAACCCCTAATTGGTTTCCCATGGAGCATTAATACAGTACAGAGCTAACAGATATGACACCATGGTGATATTCCTCTTGCTCTTCACCAACAAGAAGTCTTTCCAGTCAATCAGCTTTTCCCTGAAAGAGAAAAGAGAATAAACAGTGAGAGAGCGCACGAGCGAGAGTATATATAGCAGGAGGGAGTGAGAATAGGGAATAGAATAGAATAAGGAGACAATAATACATAACTACACAATGACTGAATGACGTCAGTTATATTATGGCGCTTTTCCATTTCTGGTAACAGCTTGACTCTACTCGCTTTATGGAGCATTTACATTGCACAGTATCAGCTCAACTCGACTCTACTCGCTTTATGGAGCGTTTACATTGCACAGTATCAGCTCAACTCGCTTTATGGAGCGTTTACATTGCACAGTATCAGCTCAACTCGACTCTACTCTCTTTAGGGAGCTTTTACATTGCACAGTATCAGCTCAACTCGACTCTACTCGCTGTAGCACGGGTCTTTTTCCCATTGCCGATACCAACTCAGTTGTACCTGGTCGCCATAGCGACGGCGCTGTTCGAACCACTTCTGCAGTAGAACGGTAGTCATTTACATGTTTTATTTTGGAGCATGTCTCTACCTTGTTGGAATGTCTCAGTAGCCGTGTGCAGCCAACACACAAGACCTTGGCCAACCTTCACTTTACGTGAAGGGCCCTGTCCAGCTCCCACTAGATAACATTGACTATGCCGTCGACAACAGATAATTTAACGGTGACTAAAGCACTAGAAGTGTCATCTATTCGCCATAATTTGCAGTTATATAATACAACATAATATCTTAATTGAGATAAGATTATAATATTAGGAACAGCAGTAACAGAGGGGTCTGGCACATACTGCAACATGGCTTGAGCTCGTTGCTGTAGGCTAGGAGAGAGACGCTGGAGACTTTCTGCTCCGCCAACATTCTCAGTGATGAAATACCGTCGATAAAGGGCGCAAAGCTGTGTTTTCATATTCTTACACCATGGGATCAGCCTAAAGCAAATGAAGGAAACAGGAAAGCATTAAAATGGTGCAGGTTTCTCTATGAATCTGCCAAGCCAGTAGAGGGCAGCAGTGCACTTACTCTTTGTTGAACCCAGGTCCACCTCTAGTGAA
>JAODUK010020200.1:0-25802 GCA_027564635.1 Typhlichthys eigenmanni
TTCTCTTCCTGTCTGTTTACTTTTAAGCAATAACATGGCATTCTCTCAAGCACAACCATTATATCTAATATATAGTTCAAATAGAATATCTAAAATGTCTAGCACAATTTTCTACAGTACGCAATAACAGTGCATTCAGTGCATATTAAGTGTACACCAAGTGAAACTATGCCATGGTTAAAGTACAGTAACTATAGGTCGAAACAAGTTAAAGGCCAATCTGAAAAGATATTCAGTGAGCTGGCTGCACTCTACTTGTGTTCAATATCTTTTGTGGCTTTGGTCTTGAATTGGTTAAGTGTTGAATTATACTAGATTTTACAGACTACTTTACAGACTACTACTACAGCACAGCAGGTGTCAACATGAAAGAAGTAATGGCCTCAATACAAACTGGTGTAAATTAGTGCCACAGGCAGAACACACGTTACTGACAAATAGCCTATGACAAATTAGGCGTTTATTAAAAACCTCATAATTCAGTGGTTCACTTAGGCTACACCAGACATTACTGTATCATAATCAGCGCACGCACGCACGCACGCACGCACACACACACACGCACACACACACACACGCACCACCCCCCCCCACACACACACACTCACATACTTATTAGACTCACACATACATTAGATAATGGCTTAGATTTAAAGGCCATATCTGACAATAGTATATCATTCTCAGCAGTGTGACATTTAATATTTACAGCTTGACTGTATTTTGACGTTGTTTTACACACACACTGACCATATGAAGCAAAGCCTTGTGCGTTTAATTGGATGGCAGTTAGAGCATCCGTTCTTCCTGCCTATTGTATCCTCCCTATTGTATATGTTAATCACCAGAGAAAGTTTGCATCAATAAACAAAAATGACTCGGTCTGTCATTTTAATTATAATAGCGCTCTGACTTGGAACGTATTTCCGATTTAGAGAGGCATGATTTAATCGCGATTATGACGACTAGTTTATCTTTAGAGTGCTTGAGGTGGGAAAGCTGTTCAGCCTGCACCAGACAGACTAATTTATCCCTCGTTCACATGAAGCAGTTAGCGCTATCTTAAATTGAATGTCACGATGGATTTCATATTAAGCTGTATTTGTCAGTCTCTACGACATTCCTCGTTTTACCTCCATAATTTTGGGACATAATGCTTTTAATAAGCTGTCAGCTCTAATGCAACGGTGGAATGCCAATGTAAGAAAGGGTACAAATGCACATAGGCCTATAGCCTAGCCCTAGCCTATAATATATCAAACAAAATGACAGCTCCCTTATTCACCCTTTCTTTGAGAATAGTCGTTTAGGCGGCTCATTGTTTCTGCAGGTAAAGGAGAGAGACATGACGCCACCTGGTGGCAGAATTACACATTTCCTAGTTCAGTTAATATGTTGCATAGGCGTGTTACTGATTTAGAGAAAACAAATTCATGGTTTTCCTGAAGGGTCCTGGAAATATTAATTTCCCATTGTTTTTAAGCACATGCTGGAATACACATGTGTTTATTGTTGTACAACCATGTTGAATAGAGTCCTAAACATTTATTAAATGTTAATGGTTGAAAATACATCTTGACATTGGTGTAATGGAAGGGGTTCAGTAGTTCCACGTTTCTGGGTGTTGTTTTGTTGAACGGATGCCTCTTTCAGTGTGACCTCATAGCTTTGGCAGGATGGGAATACAACTAGCCAACGGGTGGGAAAACACTGGATTCAGAGCTGAATGAAACTAGTGCATTGGGTTTTTGCCATTCTGCAGGAAAAACATTTGAGCATGACATTTTCTACAGCATTTACCGCTTTCCTAATGTGAAAACATTGTTCTCAAAGTCACTTAAGCCAGGAACAAACATGTAAGATGCTATTGATGTCATTAATGTCACACATATCACAATACATGTACACAAACCAATGACAAACCTTCAATTTCATACAGGTAGTCAGTGCTACAGTATGTAAGCACTAACTGGGTGTTGAAGGCAGCTCAGCATTAGGGATACTGACTGATGTAAGAAGTAAAGCATAGCACATGTACACTTTTACTGGATCTGTACTTACTGGCTGCCAGCCGTTGGTCTGTTTATACTCTCAACCAAACATGTGTGGAGTGTTCTGGCTCCCAGACTGTTTAACATTTCTTCAGGGCCTATCAGGGTCCGTCAGGGGTTCCTTGTGTTGGAGGAACTGCTTTCCCTCGTTGCTTACTCTCGTCCACAATGTTGATGTGTGTATCATAGGATTATCATCTTAGTGTTATTGTCAATGGTAGTAGCTGTTCTGAAATGTCCCTAATAGTGCAGTCTTGATAGTGGTTATACAGAATATTATATACATGTACAGTATATCTCAAATTTAAATTCAAATGTAAAATTAAAATTAAAAGTGGAGCACTTTGTAAATGTTGAAATCTGACACAGTATACGGAATGCAGGGCTGGTCAGGGTAGGGTAAGGAAAGCAGAGTGTGTGTGTTTGTATGTGTGTGTGCGTGTGCGCTGGGTTATTAGGGAATAATTGTTTTATCCTCCTATCCAAAGAAAATAACATAATTTACACCTCCATCTTGGCTCACAGAAGTGCTTCAGCAATTTTTTTTTTAGATGAAAAATTAAGATCTTTTTTATGGGCCAATTTGAAAAAAAATTCAATAGGGTTACTTTCTTGAAGCTAATATTCAAGTATAACTATTTTGTCAACAAAATAATGGCAAAACCGATTTGTACAGTATTCATATTGTGTTTATTGTAAACTAATTGGCCTGTGGATATGCCATTATTCTGTTTGTTTGTAAATAGAATAACAATTTTCAAGAATATTACTATATTTCCACCTTCTGCCTACAAATGTGTCCTCTCATCATGGTTGAGAAGATTAAAAGTGACTCGAGCAGAACGAATGAAAAGATTATATTTTCTATTATTACTTTTATTATTTCTATTATTATTACTGTATTTCCTTATTTATAAAGGCTTTCAATCTAAGCACATGCTACTGTGCATTATAGTTTGCCCAGTTTCACAGAGGTTAACAAATATATTTGAAGCTGATTTTTGCATACTCCCAAGGTAAATGCATTTGCATAATTACATTTGCTTCTGAATAAATTATGCCTTCTTCTTGTTGTTGTTTTCGTTGTTATTGTTTTTATAGATATACAGTACTGTATATGTACTGTGTATAGAGTATTAGTGAATAGTTATATTTTTTATCACACGCACACAGTGTGACATGGAAATATTTTGCTTAATGGGATTGAGTGACTCTATGATAGGCATATAAATATTCATCAAAATATTCATATTAATTACATTACAGTCAGTCGCTGAAACATGGATTGGCTTCAAAGATGTGATGACGTTGTGGTGGGTCTGTTATTCGGGCTTGTGAACGAAGATTGAGCAGCTCTGTTAATTTATGACATAATATCAATGACGAAAATCACGGCTGCATTCATGTCAACAGGCATCAATGTTAAGTGGAATGTGTAAAATGCTGCATGAATATGGATAGGATGCGCTATTATATTAAACAAACCCATATTCTATACTGATCAGTGTGTACCTAGTCTCTCAGCAAACCTATTTCAAATGACAGTCTGTGCAACTATTCAAAACAAAAACCTGAAATATTCATAAGTATAGCATATAGCATAATGCTGAGAACATTTGCTCTGGTTGACAGCCCCAGCCAGATTAGACTTAGATATTTAAAGTTTTTATTTATTTATTTATTTATTTAATTTGTATTTCTTCAAAACTAAACTTTGCTTCAAACATAATTAATGTGCAGAGGAGCATTGCAGGAGAACTTTCCAAACATCATGGATTTTTAGGACACATTCACTTGGGTTATATTACATGTAGTTGCCAACACTTAAAAAGCACAACTTATTTAAAAGACTCAAATGAGTAAAGACACCAATGTTTCAAGTAACTTAAATAGTAGACATAAAGTAAACAACTATTGAAATAATAGTTATATTTACTTACCCTTTTCTAAGCAACTGGTTTCCTAAAATGTCTAAGTAAATTCAATTTGTCAAATTCTACAGTGTAGCTAGTGTTCACTATAACTAAATGGATTTCCTCTAGCTCTATACTAACATTAAGTAGCTCCAATACTAAAGGCTTTGTGATAACTTCCATTTTAGCTCCATACAACCACAATACTGTTGCCGACACTTTCACACATGATGGACAAGTGAGTGCTCTGTTGGGAGGGATGATGAAGTCATTGGTAAAAGCTTGTGTGGCTACGTATCACAATGTATTTCATTCATGTATGAATGGTCTTGCACAGCACTGCTCTGACTGGACAACACTAACATGTAAGATAAATGGAAAAAGCCACATGAAGAAAAGAGCGAAAGGAAGCGAAGATGGTTGATTAGAGTGAATTGCCATCCATGTGGAAATTATAATGTGTTTAAACTCCTTCTTGGAATTCTGCTTTTATTCTACAGTGCAGCTTGCAGTTAAGACATTGTCAAAATATGACCCTTCACCTTTATTGTTAATCTGATGCATACACTGGTGGTGGACAGGGACCAGTAATTATTTGGCAGTTGAATTAAAAGATTATCTTTGTCAGTGTCCGTTACCTCCTCCGCGGTGGATTGGCTGTGTGCTACGTCCGGTGTGCTTGGTGGCAGAGGTTCCTGTTCCAGATCTCCCGGGCTTAGACATGGCTGGCCCATCATGCATTTCACAGTAATAATATGTTATAAATATGCAGCTTCATGCCCACAACATACACGCCTGTGTGAATGTGCCAGATGAATTAAATGTTTGATTACATGAATGTGCTATAAACAGCTGGTACAGTGGTATACAATACATATTTTAGAAATTAAACTCAAGGATAAAGACACCTAATTTCTTCTTAGTCTCTACGGCAGCCGCTGCACAGCTGGTTGATTACTAAAGTTAAGACAAGTCAAACAGAGTGTGTCAAATGCAAATGAGCTGCTTCAATTTAACAGTCAAACGAATGCTTGTCATGCACCTTGACGTATGTTACAGGTTAGCTTGTTTTCTTTCAGTAACTAATCATCAACCGGAATTGAGCACTATAAAACACACATTCACACACATACACACATATAAGAATGCAATGTTAATCTGCAGCATGACTGATATTTCAACTGCAGAGTTGCCTGGCTAATGTCATCCCTGAACAATTCAACTGAACAGTGCTTTGTAGAACGCAATGTTGATTATAATGACACTAAATATATTTCACATCAGCATCAATCTGGAGAATATAAGGTTATTAAATATTGCCGCATCTTTCATTAAAATATATGTACAGTCTAAAATATATGCATATTTTCAGCACAACATACACAACCGCAATAGTATAATGTAACAGTGATGATGAATATTCTTATGATGAATGCATGATCATTTTGTAATATTTCCAAGAACCTCTCAAACAAATGCTCACTGAACTTTATAGCCCGGAGAAAATGAGACACGGGTTAAAAACAGATTGCATGATGCACTAAGGAGCACATGAGTTAGAGAGTGCGTCAGGAGCATGGACGGTAGGGAGAAAATGGACATGGGTTAAGGTAAGGTGAAATGGGAGGGGCTGGACTCTATATGTCAGTTGGATAATGTGCATACGTGTGTGTGTGTGTGTGTGTGCGCGCGTGCGTGTGCGCTGATAGACACTGGGTGAAATACTGTACATACCCTGGTAAAGGACATCTAGATGGATGGGCCCGGGTAAGTGAATGGTTGTGATAGCCTTCATGAATAATAAACACAACCAAACGATCGGATGAGACGCATTCGAAAACTGTTTTTAAGACAAATTTCTTCCTTACTGGAAGAAATTCTAAAGAGGTTGATCTTTTTTTTATTTATAAAATTGATTGGAATATGTATGGCTACATTTGCAAACTAAATCTTATAGAATATTAAATTCCTTAGAAGGGCTCAAAAGCACAAATACTACCAGTCTACAAAAGGGAACGCGTTTCCTTGCGTAAAAATAGTGTCCGGAGGACCGTTGTCAGCGCAGAGCGCGTAAGCGGTCAAGACTGCCTATTTAAGCACAGTGTGTCTTTAATAGCAATAAGACGCACCGTGTGGTCGCAAAGACGAGGAGGAGCTCTGGCGCACGCTGGCCCGCAGAACGGGAGTATCTACATGCACTTGGATTACCGGGCAGGGAAGTGTCACGGCCCAAACAGCCACTATAGCACCCGCAAAGCGCGCACCGATTTTATAGACCAGAGAGATCGTAAAGAGTACAATCTTATGTCACGTCAAACGGACATCGCCATTTGTAGCGCCTGACTGCTTTTAATATCGCTTTTATAGTTATGAATTACATTTCTAATAAATAGGAGAATAGAAGATGGAAGTGACCAGGTAGAAGTAAGAAGACATTCTTTACGTCCAGCATTGTTCTTTCATTGGAATTTATATTCCAAAATCTCTTAAGGTAAGTTAATAATGCTTTTCGCCCATATTATAGAAGGTAAGTTAATAATGCTTTTCTCTCATATTATAGGTCTAAGTGTACTTTTATTAAGATTTACTGTAAGTCACCCTACAAATTTGACGACTTATATTTTAAAGTTGAACTTCTTTCCATTTCGAACGTGCACATTTTCTCTTTTGCAATTTATTTTGCTTACCCTAAATGTGCTCATTCCTGTCGACGACAATAACAAAACACAGCATGAATTACAATGTTAATACACATCTCTTTATTTATTGTTTTGGCATTATGACATTATATAGGCTACTGTATTTGCCTACATACATAATGCCATGAAAATGCGTTTTCATTTTAGCTCCAGAGCTTTACATGAACCTAAATTGTAGTGCTGAATCAGTGGCAGTTTACGTATGCATTTTCCATCATAAGTCAATGTACAGTAGGCTACAACTGGCTCTTGTGATGGCTCATTGTAGCACAGAAGTGTAGAAGCCCCATACATCTTATGGTTTACCTGCATACTCTCTCTATAAGAGCAACTTTCATTTTTGGCAAATAATCAATTTTGATCATCCAGATTCATAATACTATACACGATATGTGGAATTTGATGCTGATGCTGTTGGTGTTGAAATAGGGAAATATGAATAGGTTTGGTCTTAAAAGTACCATATTTTACATCATATTGTAATAGCTTCAGGTGTCTGTATAACACATTTTTTTTTACTGTAGGAAACAAAGACAATTGGTTTGTTCATTGAAATATAATGCCATGAATGCAGTTGAATTTTATCTCCAGAGACTTACATTAACTTTAATAAATTGTAGTGCTGAATCAATGGCATTTTGTTAGTGGCTCTTGTGACGGCTCATAGTAGCAGAGAAGTGTAGATGCCCCACACATCTTATGGTTTACCCGCATACTCTCTCTCTATCTACAAAAAAATACATATAGTTTTATATTATCAGACTCTCTCTCTCTCTCTCTCTCTCTCTCTCTCTCTCTCTCTCTCTCTCTCTCTCCCACACACACACACACATGCACACACACAATTCTGCCTCGCACCTGACAAAACTACCAGGATGAAAGTATGTTCTTGTTCTTGTTCTTGTTCTTGTTCGTGTATGTTAAATAGGCCTGTATTACAGTTTACTGTATTACAGTAAGCTGTAGCCGATAGTACTGTCACAGTGAAAGAAACCAGTTTCCATGCAGGGTGTTTAGTTGGGCTATCAAGTCCTCCACTTACACATGGACTATTTACTTTGTATGGGATGTTAGCTTCACACGCCAGATCTAAATGGGACTCTTCATTTCTTCGTGAGAAATGTTGACACCCCATTGAAAGCGCCTCACACGCTGATCTTCACATTAAATATTAGCATGTCCTCTGGAGGGAGAATGAACATTCCTTCATGTACCTGTCAGCATGGAAGTCAGAAACCAAACTAGCATCGAAGCTAAAGTTCCTGCCTAGAAGATGTCTGCGGTTCGAAGTAGGAGGAGTCTTTCTTTCATCCGTGGATTCTGCCGTGTTTGCACAGCCACATTTATGGAGATGACTTGTGTCGTCTGTGTGTGTGTGTGACTGACTTGAGCGCCCCTGGACATGGGAGAGAGCGAGAGACATACAGAGAAACACAATCTTGGGGCGAGAGAGAGAGAGGGAGGGACACAGAGAGAGAAAAACAAGCGGTGAGACAGAAAGAGCGGTGTACTCCAGTAAGAATGCTATATAGAGAGATGTGTGCAGACAATCTGACAAGCAGGAAGACAGACAGACTGCAACAGTGCAAAACAAGAACAACAGGCATGAAGAAAAACGAGCTGAAGGACAGACGTACGCACAGTGAAATGGGCAGACTTGGCAAGTGGCAAGACATCTGGGTTGCTTTCTGAATCAGGGAGATATGCTTGATATTCACCAAACCAAACGTTACCGGCCTAGATCCATCACTGCGCGGTCAGAGATGGTAGTGGCTGAGCCAGAAGCTGAAATGCTGTTTGGAAAGAGAGAGAGAGGAGAAAGAGTCCAAAGAGATGAAAAGACAAACCTGGAAAATAATCCTGCCTTTAAAAACATACAGAACCTCCGATGGTATCTAAATGTCAACATCTACAGCTGTTAGCTGCTTGGCCAAATGTGTGTGTATGTGTGTGTGGGGGTACTACTGCCAGATGATGATGAAATATGGTTTGTTTTGAACATTACCTAAAGTTTTCATATTGCGTTCAAGCTACTGCTCACAGATGAAGAACACAAATATTGCACCCGCATTTGCAAGTGTAAGCACGTGCCATGCATGCTGTTTAATGTGGTCTTACTCTTTAGTCAGCAGAGTTGCAGTACAGTAGCTTGTTCAGTAGGCTATTAATTGAGCTAATGTGTCATGTTTTATTCAAAGGTGTACAGCCTAGCCTTAAATGCCAATGTCTTTTGCTGTCTGGACTTAACAAATGTCTACTGATTACGGCTAACATTGCAGGGTGATGACATTTGTCTCAGGCTTCTATTGTTAAAGGGGAATTCCACATTGAAACCAACTTGTATTTGCACACTGACAGCGGACAGATAGTCAAACTTTCTCAGGGTCATTGGTGAGACAGTTAAAAGCAATGTTTTTCTGTTTATATAGGTGACAATTGCCTCAGGTCCATCATGCTATGAGGCTGACAGACATCATATCAAACACTCATGAAATTCGATCACGCTCAACTAGGTGTTGCAGATGAAATACGAAAGCGATTCTGCAGCTGCATTGCCCATTTCTCGCCTCAAGTGTTTTCAGAGACATTTTAGTGGACCGTTTAGCCAGAAAAGGAGAAACTAAATCAACCGTCCGTCATGTTTTCTTTTCACGAAGCCTCCTGGGTTCACCACAACCCTCCCGTTTGTAATTCATCGGTAAAGGGCACTGTCAAATGTGCTTATGGGAAATGTATGAAGCCACCAACGTAAACAGAGCCAGACATTGAGCAAGAGAGGATGACATACAGCTAATATTTTTTAATTAAACCAAAAGTTATATGCTAAATCAAGAGGGTAGTGAATACCAGAGACACAAATAGGAACAATATGAGGCGAATTCCCCTTTGAAGGTATAGTCAGCTAATGCAAGATAATTGTAAGCAAATACACTAAAATATCAAATATCTCCTGGAATTTCGCTAACCTACTGTTATCTGTGCTTGCTGAAACAATAACCTGATACTTCTACACTCCTCCGTAAATATAAACACAAACAAAGTGGTGAACACCGCTCGCACAACAAAGCCGTAGTACTACCAGAGTACTAGGCTTTGCTTAACAATGCATTTCAATATCCCTTGGAGGGATATTGTTTTGATTTGAGCTTGAAGTTAGCAAGGGTTCTGGAGAATGACTAAGCCTTCCTTTAAGTAAAACAAGTGCTGGTCTATAACCGGGCCCTAGGCCGGGTTGTCAACAGGGCAAAACTCACACTCTGACCCTCTATTGCACCAGCTGGATAATTTGGGTGATTTTGCTGTCAAATGATGAACTACTTTCATTGGCTGCTTAACAAACCACGCTGGTCTCTGAATCCAAACTGGCTCATATGGACCAATGCTAAAATGTCACACATTAAGGTTTTGCCATTCCCAATGTTTGCAAGTCATTCATCAGGCGAAGACAGATCCAAGGGTGCGGCTTAACCTTTTCCATTAGAGGATAACACGCTACAACGTTGTCCACGCCAGAGGTCACGACTAACTTATTTCACGCCGCCATGGAGCGACAGCGGCTCAAAGCAATCATCGCAGCGTCTCGAAAACTGTGAAGACATTTACAGAGCAGTAAGGGCCTTCAGAAGTTAACTTAGCAGAAAGTATTGTGCATACTGGGCTGGTTGTGTGATTACAGTTAAGTGTTGCAGTATGTGCCACACAGCTCACAGACCGCTCGACAAGACTTTGTCCGTATGTCTTTCACTCTACAGCTCTCCTGTGTGATCTCCACCCGGGCGAACGGTCTCATGAATTTCATGATTTCCCACAAAGACAGCTCTGTGATGTCGTAAAATGTAATTTCAGAAGAGATGTGCAAGTTATCTCTATGCCCCGTAGAGCTGTTTACCAAGTGTAGTGAGGAACTGCTTTCTTGAATTAGACCCCTGCAAAATATATGTGACGTGTGTCCCTGGTCAGTACAGACTTGGGGGAACATGATACACATGACATTTGGAGATCAAAAGAGAGGATGTTTAATTAAGCTCAGCTGGACCTGAAAACAAATTGCACCATGGGAAGGCTGACGATGCTATTTTCCTTCGCTCGTACACAGTGCAGTATGTAATATAGTGAACTGTTGGTATCAATAGATGGTTCTAGAACAGAAAGAATTGCCTATGGTGCAATGGCCTTTATACAACAGGGATGGTGTGTGTGTGTGTGTGTGTGTGTGTGTGGTGGTGGTGGAGCTGGGGGGTGTTGTTAGGTTAAGGTGACATTGTTTTATTGTAATCTATTACATGTATCCTTAATGGGATGTGTTTATACTGAATGGAGTGGTGACGTGTGGGTAAATGTTATTTACCTGGTATTTATTCTCCCAGTTACATGTATTGCAAATGCTCAGTTTGACCCTTGAACTTTTTCATGTTTACAATGAAGTCAATTAGACAGCACAGCACAGCAATTAGAAGACACTTTTGTGACTCGCCCACCCTAACCACCATCGTATCCTTCTACTGTGACCGCCCTATTGCTTCTGGCTTCTGGAATCCCTCCTTGCTTCCCACAGTTCATTTGTAATCTTGTCAATCAAGCAACTATGGCTACGTGCTTTTCTACTTGCTGGATCCATTCTGAATGTTTGCTGGTAAAGTCAAAGGACGTGCGTTTCCCTTATTCCCTTATTAATATTACTCTTAGCCAAAACGGGCAGTGTTTGAATGAAATGTTCACAATAAGGCCATGCTAAAATCGCGTAAGAATTTATTGGCAATAAAAGAAAATTGTTAAGAGGCCACAAAATGCCGTGCCAATGCTATCGTCGACCTAGCATAAATGTGTTTTATAATGGCAAGCTAGCTCGTTATGAAATATATGGTACATTTCAGAGAAAATGGCTGAATCAAAGCCCCTAAGGGTAGTTCAATAATGATTTTAATAGCAACTTAAGCTTGTATAAAGCTTTTATCAGCTTTTATTGAGCCTAAAACAGAGACTACACATTACATTGATACAATAATTATTTCCTTATGCGTTTCCTTATGCTTTGTAGACCTTAATGACAGTTTTTCAAACAGACACATAACATATGTTTTATAAACTAAACTATGCAACATACTGTAGATTATCAGCATCTTTGTTAAACAGTACCACTGAAGTGAACTCTCCTCACAACACCTCCTCTGATATATTGCTTTGGAGTGATAGTGACAGTTGACATATTTCCTTTAATAAGATCAAATCTGTGCGGTTAATTTTTGAAAATTGCACGACACGCCTGTCCATGTCTCTCTCTCTCTCTGTCTCTATGATTATCTGACATTTGTTGTCCATTGTGTTATATCCAGGTCTATATCAGTACATATATGCACTTATCTTCCATGAGAGTTGTTACTTCTTCTTATCATATATTTGTACCTTAAAGAGTGTATGTATGATGGTTTCTGCCACTAGGTGTCACACTAAGCACCAGCATCTCACACATACAGTACACACACACACACACATGCATAACGTGGCAATATGAAAACTAAACATTACACACAGAGGGAATGTGATGTCATTCTCTGCTCCACACACAATTACTCCACTATATACTGTATATATCCTTACATACATGCTGCTATATTATTGTAGTGTCAGTTCTGCAGGTTTTCAGCTGTGCCAGACAGCCCTGGACTGTCACGCTGCCAAAGCACTCTTTATTTGAGCACGTTTACTCTGCTTCTCTCCATCTTGATACTGTGTCTGCTTTTGTCCTCTCTCTCTCCCTTTCCCTTGTCTCCTACTCTTCTTCTCTCTCTCTCTCTCTCTCTCTCTCTCTCTCTCTCTCTCTCTCTCTCTCTCTCTCTCTAACTATCTCTCTCTATATATATCTTGCTATCTTTCACACTCTCAGTTTCAATTTAAGTTCAAATCACTTGACGTATCAGTGTACATACTGTATTGCCAAAGTATTATAATTATCATTATTATTTATATTTTTTTCATATTAATGTGATTCAAGTAATCTATGGAGCATAATAACATAACATAGTAATAACAAGAGCAGATTAACAATAGGTAAATTAGGTATTGATTAGAAACAAGGAAAATAAATACAATAAAATATCACATACATATTGGTATATGTCTCTCTCTCTCTCTCTCTCTCTCTCGCTCTCTCTTTGTCCTTCTCAAGCTCAGTTACAGACACTTCCCGTCTTGCTCTATCTATCTCTCTCTGTTGGTGAAAAAAACTTCCTGGAGTGTTTTTTTCCAGCAACACTGATAGTGTCAGTAGTAACCCCCCCCGCCACACACACACACACACACGCACACACACAAACACACACACACCGACAGGCAGCTGTGTTCTTCGCGAAGGCGCTCAGACGTCACTGACAGACAGATGATGTCTTGAAATATTTCCATGTTGTTTAGCTGGAGTGTGGACGTTTCCAGCATTTTTCAATTACTCACATTCATTTGTTTCTCTGATTAGGACAGATCACATAGCGACAGGAACTTCAAACATTCTCTCTTGATGTCTGCCTGCTAAAATCTTTCCTGGCTGTTCACCAACCAAGGTGTCCAGATTAGAGATTACCATTCCTGATACGCGCTGCTCTTCTTGATAATTATTGGCATTTAGAATGACACTTGGGAGCATTATTGATTCTGGCTCTCCGTTGGCAGTGTCACGCTGTCCTGAAGTGAAACGCCTGCGTATGACTTAAAAGCTGTCAGGAAAGCCACCAGCAGATATATATTTATCTGTTTTATGATAAATTATATATTGGACTCAGCACACAGGGACATTTTACTGTAAATGGAGATGAAATGGATGGAATGGTCTTTATTATAATGCACTTTTGGTTTGATTAATGTCGACCAAACGCTTGTTTGCACAAATGAGGTATAGCCTACTGAAACAGTGCAACATAAAACCTTTAACATGCAGCGCTAGGTGTACCTCCAGGAGATGTTTTACAACATAAGTGACCTCGTGGTAATTATTTGCTGCAAACACATGCAACAGACTCAGGTTTGGTTTAAAAACGGAGGGAAATATTGAACTATTAAAGTTTTTGACACAAGCATAAATTGCTTTTTGCATAATGCTAAAATCCTTCCCTCATTTTATTCTCATCCATGGGGCTGAAATCATTTGACAGGTTGCAATAAAAGTGCACTTTTGTAGGTCCATGTCTCCAATGGTGAAATGGCAAATACTGTATTCTCCCCTCAATACAATTTCCCGGTGAGCAATAGTTCTCCTCAACTGCCAATTGATTTCCTTTGTGACTCTTTCTCTATTTCATACTCCGTTTGGCTTGAGCTGACTGTTTCTCTGTGACTCATACAAGGCTCATAATACAAGAGTAATTGCCACCTATTAGAGTGTACACGATTGATTGGCGGCACCAAGGAAAGTCTTTATGTCAACTTTTAAGAATGAGATCGATTTTCTCCACTCTCCATTTTCATTCGGTTATGTGGTGAATCTCCAACTTTAAGTGGCGTTGCTTTTTTAGTGAAAGTGCTTTTGTGTATCTCATTAGAGATTAACAGAATATGCTTATACTGTTGATACCGTGACATCTGCCTAATATTCTTCTATAATGCTGATAGGCCAGTATAGGACAGTAGTATAAATTGCGTTGGTGGAAAAGGGGTATATGAGGACAAATCCTCTCGTTTAGCTTAAGGTGCATGACTTATCATCTAACACTATCTTTCATTTGTCCTGTCAGCGGTACAATGAACTATAAACTATTGAAATGAAAAAAACTAATACTGTAGTTAATGAAATGTGAGCTAGTAGATTAAGGGCCGCATATTAAGCTAAAGGCTTGTTTATTACCACTAACCCACTCCCACAGTGTGAGACAAACAGACCCTCACTAGGCAGTTAACACAGCCCAGCGTGAAACCTCTCAAGAACGCAGGTAGGCGCTTTAGCATCAATAAAACTCCTTCAGGATTAACATTGAGAAAACTGGGTTTATTCATTATCTGCATAACTAGTGTACTTGAATGTATCTAAAGTGAGTTATCCCTCATACCCTAATTTTAGTTTATATTTTAGTTTGTATTTTTATTTCTTTGGCTATTTTGTTTATGCCCTGTCTAACTATCTTCTGCAGCAGTGCTGTTACTCTGTTATATTGTCACATTGGCTACTGTGCATATTGTTGGTGTGATAACTGGGCCTCTCTCTCTCTCTCTCTCTCTCTCTCTCTCTCTCTCTCTCTCTCTCTCTCTCCCTGTGTGTACATTCAGTAGCACCAAGACACAGCCCATCCCAGATCCAGCAAAAAGCATACAAGGAACCATTTGGTCCAAAGGGAATTCTGACTATTGTCCTTAGGTCGACGTCCAGTGTCAGAAAACGTTGTTGCATTCCCATTGTCCTCAGCAGCAACATGCATATTCAGAAAGTCACATATGCAGCATCCATGAGCAGGAAATGCGGATACGTTTCTGGCAAAACAAGTTTTCAGATTCTCGATAAAACCATACAGTACATAGTTTTTGTTTGTCTCACAAGGCAGTGAGGTAAATGCGTGGATGCGTGTGGAGGAGGATGTGATTATTCTGCCCGCCTTCATGTCGAACACCTGACAATTAAATATCTTTGCCAGATTGAGTCAATGACTCAGCAAAGTGAACGTGGTTCTGAAGTGTTGCTCAGCCTCAGCGAGGCAGGTACAGTAATGCGAGGGAGGTCAGCGGCTCTAGAGGAAACCTCCTCCTGTACTCGCTGCTAATTGAAAGCATCATAGGAATGTGCATGCTTTCTCTGCAATAAAGAAAGTGGGGTTATCTGAAGGTATGAATTATGATCAGTAGAAAGGAGGGGAAAGGGGAGAGGCCCTTGATAGCGTGCCACCGTCATGACAACACAGGGTCTGGGTTCAATCTGTCGTCATATTTCTTCCTTGTGAACTTTTTTTTTTTTTTTAAACATTTTGACAGTTTTTCAGTTTCAGAGTGTTTATCAGCGATTTGCCTCATTTTAAATAAAGATAGACATGAAATCAAATAAATAGGTAATGACAGTATAATCTTCTAGAATCCCCTACAAGATTCATTTACATTTTGCATGATAGTGATAATGCAGAAGTCTGTATATGTCATCATCAAAAATCTATAGGCCAGGGTTATCATAAAGTGTGTTGCCAAAATGAAGATGAAAATGTTATAAAACAGTTACATAATAAATACAGTAATAAAATCATAATTGGTATAAAATAATTGTCAACTACTTTTTATTTGATTTTAATTTGAATCAAATTTTGATTTTGGCATTTCAACCAATACTTGTTTAATTAGCATACAGTCATTGGGGATGCTCAAGGAAAGACTGACCTCACCAGAAAAGAAGATATCCATCAAGAAATTCCGTTGTAGTCTATTTGTGAAAACATGTTACATTTAACGTTAGTATGTCAAAGAAGAATCTACAAATTATCATAGCAAATGGAATGACTTAATTCATGAATTAGTCTTTTCAGTTCAGTTAATTATTCAACCAGGCAGCCAATTCAATTTTAACTAAGCATTCTGTGCATAAAGCAGTGGGAATAAACTCAATGATTTATATTCAATTTAACATAACATAATAATAAAGTAAAACATTATAGAATTAGAAACAAAAGTAATAATTTTTTATTCCGCTAGGCTGTCTCTAGCACTATAACAGACAGCTTGTGTCATGGATCTATTTTCCCCAAGATAATCATTGTGGATAACGATCCTTACCATGAAGTCAATCACAGTGTAGACGTCCACTGATTAGCTAACAGGGGGTGAATTACAACATACTAGCCACTTCCTGGCATCATACTGTCTATACACCTGGGTTAATGGTTACATAGTCAATTAAACAGGGAATTAGACACGTGGTAGATGGCTATTGGAAAAGATAAAAAGGATACAAGAGATGTATCACTTTTTCCTCACCTGTTCTGTGTGTGTGGGTGCTTGTGTTAACAGTACATGCACTCACATCATGAATGGATGTGAAGGAAGAGGCACGCGTCACCTTTCCAAACCCACGTGTGCAGCAAAACACCTTTGCGTGCCACAGATAAGAGCTCCTGTTGTGATGAGCCACTCTAAAGTCATCAATGAGTTATATTTGGAGAGGCGACGTCAAATCGGTCTCTGCTAACTATTTAGTTAATTTCCTTTCCAGGCTGATGTTTCATTTTTATCATTACAATACATCTTCATCAGAAAGTCTATTCCATATTTTAAAAAGTATCATCATCACATTTGTTAGTCTATTGTATAGAACTTTACATGCACGGGCCTTTATTAATCATATGTGACCCAATTAAATATGTATCAGGCGAGATTGATGCAGGTTTCAACATTACACAAAAGAAATACATCAAATAGATGGTTTGCTAGATACAGCTTGATTAAGTAGCTTCAAGTTGTACCTTCACTATTGTATTCACTATTGCATCATCTGAATAGTCTATCTACACCCAGTACTGCTCCCTCATCCATTTCATGAATTAATTTAACCATTTCTGGAACATTTCTAATGTTTATTGTATAGATTAGAAAAATATATTGAAGGATAGTGTATTTTCTATTTTGTTTGTACTTTTTTGCCCATATAAAAAGACGTGCACTATGGGCAGAATGTGGTGTGGCACAGAATGTACTGTACGAAGCATGATAATATCGCTGCTTAATTTGAATCACTGTGTGAGTCTGCTTACGGGTCAGATCACCCGTAAACATGTCAAATGGTGACATCTTTAGTGATGAGCCATTTAAAAACAAGGCTAACGCTTGATTAAGTTGTGTTTTCCAAACTAATCTGAATCAGCTTCAACAAAAGACTACACTGCAAAAACATCTACAATTGACGCAGTTTTAAAGCGATCGTGTAATCTTCTTGTGGTGAACCACCATAGACTACAATGCAGTAAAAGTCCTCTTATTTTTATTTTATTAGCGCATTATCTAAGATGTCAGATTGAATTA
This sequence comes from Typhlichthys eigenmanni, assembly GCA_027564635.1. Lineage (NCBI taxonomy): Eukaryota > Metazoa > Chordata > Actinopteri > Percopsiformes > Amblyopsidae > Typhlichthys > Typhlichthys eigenmanni. The sequence goes on from JAODUK010020200.1 coordinate 17,638, forward strand.
TTACACTGGCCCAGAGTTTAAATGCTTTAGCCTGCCGTCTGTATGTAATTTCTGCAGCTGTATTGGGAAGGGTATGATAAAATCCTACCCTAAAAAGTACATAAGAGAGAGGTCTATTCTTTACTGTTGGTTAATATGGTACATTTCATTATTCTGGGACAGTAAAACCTGGAGAGAATGTTCTTGTGGATGTCAATTAATATTTGGAATTAATTCCCAAATTAGTAATATTTTCCTCTGTTTCAAACCCGCCAATTCTGCTCAGCCGAGGTTCTTAACGGCAATCTCTACTACAGTCACTCCGGAGATCTTCCAACCATGACAAACTTCACAATGCTTTCCTAGTTGACATTTAAACTTACATTTTTCATTTTAGTAATGGTCCTTTTTAATGGCTGACCAAAAGAAAGAGAGAAAGTAATCAGAGGTGTTCACAAATGTGTTTTGCTTTGTTGACTGGGCTGGACGAAGCCAAGCCAGCTGGTTTCACTGTGCCTCCAACATAAAGTACGAGGGAAGAAACGAGGCCCATCCTTACAAGGCTCAGTCAAAATTAACAGATCATTACTCAGAACTCTCTAATAATAATAACACAGGGTCTGTGGTCGGCGATATAAGCATGATGAAAAGTGTGCATGTGTGTTTTTTTGACGTATATATAGAGAGAGAAACGTGATGGACAAGAGAGAAAGGAATGAGTGATTGCCTTGCCTCTGGAGGTAGTTAATATTTTCAACATCAAAAGGCTTCTGGGCCGTATTTTCATGTGTTTGGTAAATGTTGCATGTGAGCAGAAGACCTTTTGTATTCAGACAGTTCCCAGTTATGTTTCTATCAGGCCAGATATAAAAGACGATCCAAGGGAATATGGATTACGTTTTATAGGGGTGTCGCTGTTCGTTTTGTGTCTGATTGGAATATGGAAACAAAGCCGGATCATGTAGACTGCTGTCTGGAAAAAACCCAAGAAATGTACATGTATATTCGAACAGCAAACTGCGCTAATCTAATCTATATGGTATATACGCTAGTGTATATCTAGTGTACACATCGGAAACAGTTAGGGTCTTTGAGTTGACACTCAGAAATAAGTTGGGATTGAACCTCTGAGATGTCAAGTGACCCTCTCTACCAAGTAATTGAAAAAATGGAGAGAAAAAAATAAAAGACAGCACAATAGAGTAGCTCTATTAAAGGCAGGTCATTCTCGAGAACGCGTCTTAACTTTGAGCTCAAATCAAAACAATATTCCTCCGTGGCGCCGCACCACTCTTTGAAGGCATTGTGAAGCCAAGCGTAGTAATACAGTTTTGTTGATGTGAGCGGTGTTCACCACTTTGTTTACAGAGCCAGGGCTGTGTAGAAGTAGCTTCAGTTTGACTGCCTCGAGAAACAGGAGGGCTTGGAAGTCATTGTGTTGCAGGTCGGTAAACCTTTTGTGTGACCAATCACCATCGTATACTGTTAGCTACGGGCGTGCTTTACTGTAGGTGTGACTAAGGCGATTTAAAAACAACTCAAATAAAACAACGGCGGGTCCCACAGAAGATAATGTAGGTGATGCAATATGGCATCGGTTTTATAAGAATTTATAAGAAAAGCAAAGGCTTTTTTCAATGGAAAATATGTTTTTACTCTCTTCCCGACTTTTCTACTGTCCTAAACCCTGACAAACCCACAGAGTTAGGCCTAACAGGCCTGCTACTAACAATTATCATTATCATATTGACATTGTCTTTTTTTATTTGTTGAGAGCGCTCAATCAATGCATCCGCGATTAATAGAGCAGATTTATGAGGCCGCAGTGGAAGTCACCTTCCATGACCGGATGAAAATGAAGATGAAAATGTTTATCAATTTGCCCTGACAGGAGAGGAGTAGGGGATCCCGGCCTTAGAATTCCTCCGGAAGACCTGGAGTGGTTTGTTAGGCTACTCAATTTCATCTGAGTAGAACACACACATTAAACAATGATTTAATAACTCCTATTTCTCTCTCTCTAAACGCTGTCATAATTGTGTTAAAGTACGTGGCTTATGGCCTCTACCAGTGTTAGTCTTTATGTCAATGTTGGTGAATGCTGCCCAGCTCTTAGGGTTAATACTCATCTCAGGCGATTTACTGTAGGAGTACTGATTGCACTAGTGCTGTGCGTATTACAAGGATTAGCCATGCTTAGTTTTTGTTCTGTGTGTAGAGTTGTAAAATAATCTAATTACAACATTTCGTATCTGTGGATGCCTTGGTGTGCTTGTTCTGCTTTTAATGCGCCTGCTCTTGCCAAGCTATTTCTGTCATCCCCGCCTCTCTTATCGCACTCCACCTGGCCTGATTTATTATTGAGAATGCTCGTCGGACGGGATCAGTTTAAGTCCTGAAGCATTTTAGATGTTCTTATAAGTGCCTACCAGTTGGGATGTGGGATGCCTTTGAGATTGAAACTTCTCTTTTGAGTTCAAGTCTGTTTATGTCTCTGATACGGTACTAGGGTTTATTATACATCTTCAGTGTATTATACATTATACATCTTTATTATACATCTTCAATGTATAAGACAATCTAAGACCTTTAATCTTTCATTTGTGATGTCATGCTTCTTCACTGTTAATGCTTCCATGCAGGTACAGGCCAGTCTCATGACTGTTCACGAGACTAATCGGACTGCAGTGTTCCAGTTTGAACCTCTTTATTGTGTTAAGTGTCATCTCCACATAAATTCAGCGATCCAGCTTATATAGCCTGAAGAGAATCCGCCAAAAAATTAAACATATTTATTATTCTGTTTTGAAAGTCTCTTTTTTTTACTTGCGGTGAGCGCCATTCTTTTTCCGACTGTTTTGTAGCCTTTAGCTGAGAATTTAAAGCTGAAGCTGAGGTAATGCCATATGTCAACCCCCATCTGTTTGACGCTGTCTGCTTTTTTGGAAAAGACTAACAAATGTCACTGGTTGGTTGACAGACGAGATGTATGCTCAGTGGAAAGTCATGAGGAAATGAAGAGGCAGAGAGGGAAAGGTTGCCAGATGAAAGGACGTTGATCCCTCTCAAAATTCCCGTCACTCAATGGCGGATGTCTGTGAAGACCTGAAATTGCACAACCTTTACTAACACCAGCCTGAGAGGACAAAGTGACACATAAAGGAAGGACTAGGAAATAAACAACAATTCAGTGTTGTCACAGAGGAAGCGTATTGTTTGAAGGAATAGAGGCTGTGAAGATAAACACGCATTTGTTCACTGGTACTGAGACGAGAGGTATTCCTTCCAGGTTGTGTACCAAATGTCGGTGAAATTGACAGTATCAAACTACCCAGAGTGCTCTTCATGGTAATCCTGTCACTCTCAGCGATATGCAAAACTGCTAGTGCATTCTACTGCAAATAAGCTTTGTGGCGTGAAGCATACTGTATAGCTTTGAGTCCAAATGAATGGTTTGTACAGTGCCAACTGCCACTGTTCATAGTATTGTACGTTACAGAGTAGATCGCATTCCCATATGGAAGCTATGTGGGACACAAAAGGTTGTTATTAATAGCAGCTGTTCTGTATGCTGCTTGTGATGGTTAGTGATGGCATCCTGAGAAAGCTGACCCTGTCTCTGCAAGATAATAGTGCCTATGTCACTATCAGGCATTGGTATGACCATCTGAACAAGGAACCACACAATATATTGTGTTACACAGTACAGTCCTAGTGAATCCTAGGTTGTATTGAAAACATCATGAGGTCAATATATTTGACCAAACTTGCATAGCCTTCAAATAGTGTAATGGCATTTACTTGTTATTTCCCAGCATTGGTCAGATGGCAAGCTGGCTTTAGTCTATGAGACATTAAGCCATTCACGGCTAAAACTAGCCTGCTTTCGGCAAGAAAGGCACCAAATCCCGAACAGATCCACATACTCTGTTCATTTTCTCCCTGGAGAGGAGTGAGGGAAGAAAAGATGTTTCCCACGGTGATCTATTAAGTATCTCTCCCTGTTGTACTCTTTACTATTATTTTGTATTTTTTTTAAACCTAAGCCTGCGTTGGTTTTTATCTGCCATTGAAGATGTGCGAAGACGATCGTTTTTTATTTATTTATAGTATTCTTACAGTGCCCACGGAACATTGCTTCCTTGTATGAAAACGATTCAAATGTCCCAGACAGAATCAACTACGGAAACTGGAAAAAACCCGTTCATTCGTGGGTTTCAGACCCTTTTCTTTGAAAAACCGCATGTATTGCAAACGTGTGTAGGCACGCCCATTTGCAGCTTAACACTGTTGAGTTATTACTTGGGAGGCTCCCAACATGTTCCGTGGTGTCATCCTGTGCTTAACACAGGTGGTGGGATGGCAAGATGGCTCATCTGGTGGCATCTGGCCAGAGCTAAACAACCACTTTGAGGACACCTCATCCCAAGCCAGTGTACCTGGCATGTTGGTCGTTTATCAACGTGTGATTTTAATAAATTGAGATGTAACAATCCGTTTGATTGTCTGAGTGAATAGTGATTTGAACAGTGATTACCGAGGAATATGTACATTAAATGCTTAATAATATAGGCTTATGATAAAAACAGCCTTCACTATAAAGTGTGACTGCATAAAATGTGTGCATGTGTTACAGTAACATGCATTAATTACTCTTTGTGAAAGACCGGAAGATTCTGAAAAAACTATGTATATGACATACCTGAATATGTATAAAACTTTGTAGAAATGTATGAATTTTATTTTCAAACAGAATATACATGCTGTAATAAAAAAGTCTTGAAATAATTCAGAACCCCTCAGTGAGCCCTTGGGTGAGAGGGTCCTCCAATGTGGGGTCACAACCCTAAAAGAGATCCACCGGGTTAGAGTGAGTCATTGCAATGGCCGGTCCCAGCGCTGTCCATGTTCCCCTCCTGGTAGTCTCCCCCTCTTCTCCCCCACTCTCCCCCCTCTTCTCCCCCTCTCTCCTACAGGACGCGAGTGTGTTTCTGTGGTGTAAGGGATGTGATATGAATCAAGTGTTTTCCTGAGCCGGGGGCAGTCCTTTTACTACAGCGGGCCTTGAAACAGCTTTGAAACCACAGCTTGCGACTCACGCTCTTGATGTGTACCCCACACACATTCCCTTTCATTGTGGGAGTATAGGCATGTGTCATTGTGTGCTTGTTCTCCAAAGCTGGAATGCTGGAGAACGTTTTGCCATGCTGAACACTGGCAGAGCTTTGCCTGCAGGGTAACAAGAGGCAACCATTTTGTGTACATACCTGCATATAGATAATGATAAAAAACACTTGATATCGCATTACTTTTCCTATAACTTTATGGCCATTAGTCATTTACAGTGTTTTCGTTTGGAAATTGTGTTTCATACTTCCCCCCTACAAAAAACTATACACTACTTGGGTTCGGGGTCTCGGCCCAACTAGAAAACATGGGTAAATGCAATATATAAATGTGCATAATGTTTATTTTCTAGCTGTTATTTAGTTGATAGTTGACTCAAAACGATTATACTTCCCCAATAAACACACACGCCTACACCCCACCCCCCCATTTCTCTCACACAGACATATACACACACAAACATGCACACACGACACACGCGCACACATGCTTGTGCTGGGAGGAAGATAATCTAAGTTTCTCGTGTTAGAAAATGAATAGGAAAACATATCTCTTTCTCTCTCTACAAAAACACAATATTTGTGTGTGGATAATGATCGTTTGGGAAAATGGGTGATGCCCTATATAAAATCCCAACAGAGTTTAGCAAAAAATTGAAAAGAGCAGAGCCTAGTGATCATCATCTAGTTTGCTTTGGTTTGTGAAGATGTTAAGACGTTAAGATATTCTGTTGCTCAGGTAACAGCGGTGAAAGTGATGATGGTGTTCTGAAATGGAGGATAATGTGGAGGACCCTGAGTATCTCAGTGTCTTAGTCCCAACCACAGCCTATTGTCCAGCCAGAAGAAATGACAGTTATCTCTCAAAGTGGGAAACCTTCCCCTGCTGAAAGAAATGGTAGGCTCATCTTACAATATACTATAAACGTGTTTCCTGGTTCCACCAGCCACATTGCACATATCAAATCTGCTTTTGAGCAGTTCATTTCACATACAGTGTAAAACATAATTCTTAAGATGACAAATATACATTTTGATATATTTGTATTTCTACATTTCATATGTTTAAACTCTGTGGTAACATAAAAAACGCTATTATCAAGGGTCATGTCACTATTCTACTGTGTACATTGGATGTTATCAATGTAAATATTTTATATTTGACCATACAGCCAACGTGATGTGTTAGTTTATTATATAATCCCAAAACAATATTAAGGTTTCGTGGTGATGTACATATTTTTGGACTATATTATTTTCTCTAAGACCCCAAAGAAAGTCATTACAATCCGACCAGAACATGAGGATTCATAGCCTAATAATTAGCATATTTAATAACACAAGCTATTTAACCTATACTGTATATCTTTATTACATATAGGCTACGTAATTATATGTGTATATACTGTACTTCTGCTATAATTTTGATATATTTCAGGGGAGTCAGTGGGTATGGAAGAGAGGTTATGCTTGGAGAACTTTGTTTGTAATGTTTTTTTTTTTTTTTTTTATTGTAATTTTGTATATTTGTGTCTAAGACCCTCTTGAAAATGAGATGGTTTATCTCAAGAGGTTTATCCTAATAAATAAATGTCGCTATGCATTCAGTTAGTTAAAAAAACAGGAACAATGTTGTCCATGTTGCTCTGGGGTTTTGTATAATTTAGAGAACTTTAATTATTTAATCATTAATCAAGTGTAACTGCACCCTGGAGTTATTATTTTTTTTAGCTCTAAACGAAGTAATAGGATTGATCCGCAATGAGACACATCAGTGCTGGTGTTAATTTAACAAAATTCCCGTTTTTATAAAATATTGCATTTTATGTGCTGAAAATAAAACAGCATCTTTTCAAAATCACCCCAAAACCTGGCTGGTTTTCACCGCTACACTCAGTATGCTCATCATCAAAGTCAAATGTTAACGTTGATGTTAATGTGGGCCCCCACTCAGCCCCTCCCCTCACTCAGCTCCTTGATGCATTTTTAAAAGTTGTAGTGGGTGGAGCCAGGCTCTGAGCTGGGGTGCACTTACACATTCATGTTGTTGTAGACGATGGGCTACGTTTTTGCTCAAACATTATCATCATAAGACCCAATAAAGTATACCGGTACAGCAACAACCAATATAAATGCAAAATTGAAATCATACATTGGTAAGTTTACTACTATATTAGTGACACTTAATTGTTGGAAATGTGTCCCTTCTGAAGATGCATTTCATCTATTGTAGAAATCTAATAAGACATCTTAATACTTTTCCAGCACGCTGCAATGCATGATGGTTTACATCTATCAATTATATGGTACATCTGTACATTACTTTTGGAGTGCACTATAGTGAACAAGAGTTTTAGTTGAGATTTCAAACAACACTACAAAATGGCTAATTCGGCATTTACTACAGTTAACAAATGTACATTTTGAACACATGCAACCCTAGTCAGATAGCAGACTCCTTCAATCCCTCAGGTCTCAAAACTTCCCTCAAGTTAACACTTAGCTTGTGGTTACTCATCTGCTCTTGAATTATGATTTATCGGGAAATGGAGGCGCGTGACAGTAATCACCATTACACTCAACAACAACAACAACACTTGATGAACCCTAGGTGTCGTTGATTTGATGATACACGGCTGAAATGACACTGTGGTGCACACAACGCTTACTAGAATAGAATATACACATGAAGTCTTCATCCAACATAAAGAAGACTTTGATGCAATGAAGAAAAATCTTGTTTAATACATCTTCAAACAGACCGCCCACGCATACACTGAAAAATTCTCTATATATCAATGGGTGTGCACTGGATGAGGGGAGCTTCATAACTTCTACAAGATAACTGGCCAGTAATCCTGATTTATTATAAAAATGGATCAATACAGCCTTGCTGTTTCATCAAACTAGCATTGTTATTCACCCCTTTTCAGATTTATTGTTGAAACAGAGGCCACGGAACACAATAAATCTCACTCAGAATCAGTGGCGGGCCGTGCATTAAACACCTAGGCCTTCAGTGATGTCCTACTTATTCCGACTTCAATAAATACCTCTAAT
>JAODUK010020211.1:0-25801 GCA_027564635.1 Typhlichthys eigenmanni
GAGAGAGAGAGAGAGAGAGCGAGAGAGAGAGAGAGAGAGAGAGAGAGAGAGAGACTGCTCTAGCTACCTGGACGTCCCCCTCACACCTGCGGTGGCCTTCAGTGGTGTTCGGAGGGCCGCTGGTTCCACAACCGCCCCGCCAGACTGCTCCTGCCCTCGGCACGCCCCACAGAGCTGCTCTGGCCCCTGGGGGCCCACTGCTCCGCTTTGGAGGAGGAGTTCCCCGCAGGCACCCTGGAGCCCTGCTCAAGGGGGTGGGTGTCGCTACCGCCGGGGGCGTGGCGTCTCCACGACGACGGGCTCCTCTGACAGGGGACGGGGCTGGGCTCTGTGCTCTCAGCCTATCAGGAGGGAAGGGGGGGTGGTGGGGAGATAGGGAAAGAGATTGGGAGAGAGAGATGGGGTGAGGGAGGGAGAGAGAAGGAGAAAGAGACAAAATCATTACAAAATGTGCTGTCTGTCACAATAGAGTATTGACACGTAGACAGAGGGAGAGAGAGAGAGAGAGAGAGAGAGAGAGAGAGAGAGAGAGAGAGAGAGAGAGAGAGGGGGGGGGGATAGAGAGGGAGAAAGAGGGGCAGAACACATCCCAAGTCCTAACAAATCATCTCCATTTGTCATTGGTCACAACTGCCTTGTGTCAAAATAGAGTGCATTGACACAATTGCTTTAGTTTACATTGTGCATGTGGTGGACAGATGCAGGTCCACGAAGAAGAAATCCCCACACGGTACTTGTTTCCACCCAAGTACTGAACCATCATGATTTTCACAAACTATGGTAGCGGATGGTTTGAGGGTTAGCGGGGCTACATTCCCTCCACCCATGAAGCAGTTTGACTTTGCTTTACTATATTATTTTTTTTGGATTGATTAAGATTCATTTTATATTCGCAATCTGATCAAATTCAACCTATCCGTGCAAGTAAAGTTGATTGGATCCTTTTATTTGATTGTTTTACTGAAGAGCGCTGAGCAATTTGGGCAACATTGGGCTTTGTTTGGTACAGTGTAGGATATTATTTGGGTATTAGATACAGTACATGCCGTTTATCTTAACTGTTGTGCGACAATGAAAATCTTCCATGTGGGTTTCTGGCAGAGGAAAAAATCCCGACCAAAAACCCCAAACATACCCCAAGCTGAGAGATTTATAATTTGTTGGGCTGACTAGCAAACAAACCTCAAGTTACTGGCCTGTGGACGCCAGTGGCACGTCGCCTCACATAACCTCAGTGACCCTGCACAACGAAATCGAGAGTTACGATGACGCTGCAGGACTAAAACACACAGAAACAGCACTTGGCTCCTGTAATTTCATCTTAAAACACCACCACCATAATTAGTGACAGTTGGCGGGTTGGAGTTAGTTTCTGATGGCAATTTTAGAACACGGTCTGGCTAACTGGCTATAATGGCATCCCGCTGGACTGCCCTTCCTCCGTCTCCAGGGACAACGGGCAGGAAGTCAGTCACACTGCCAAATGGGCGGGGTCAGTGCAGTCACTTCCTGTCTAGCCACTAGGGGGAGGACACCATATGAAAGTACATTCTCCTTATTTGGTAAAGCAAACAGTGTTAAGAGTCTAGCCAACACAATGCCTTGTCATGTAGGCCTATCTACTGCACTTAGCAAGCGTTACTGGCTAATTGTGATACATACATGTCCTTATAAATCTGTCTAGCACCGTTTCTCCAATAGTGTGTACGAAGCCCCACATTCAGGTTTTCACACAATATAAATATCCCCCGTTGTCAAGCAGTTTTTGTATGTGGTAACTTATTTCCTCTATTTTATTAAGCATTAACTTCAGAAAATATTTGAGCTGGAGGAATGTGGACCTGTAATAAATGTTATTAGGTAATTTAATGTCCCACACAAGCAGAGGAAACACATGGGGAGTGCTGAGAACTGTAGTGGGCAGCCTTCATGCCCTGTCTGTCTGCCTGTACAACACATCTTGATTCAAAAGGACATCATTTGCACCTTCTTGATTTTAAAAGCATTGGTGAGAGAGAGCAGCCAGGAAACCAAACGGGCCAAGACATTTAACATCCATGAAAACACAACCGACCTGTCACCGGCTGCACAGAATAACTTCTAGCCCTGCTTAAAATCTCCCTTTCCTTGGTCTCATTTCAAATTTCTCTTAATTATGTTTCGTTGTCTGGCAAACCCTAATGCAACCATGAATTTTAACACACTTTTATGAAATGTATATTAGGATTATTGAATTTGTCAAGGCAAAGACTACTTTAATGGTGGTAAAACACCATCCTTCAATCACGTTATCTTAGGGAGAAATTGTCTGGTATGGACTCGTGTTTCAGCCTCCTAGCAGCAACTGCAACACTACGCTGGCCTACTTCATCTTCAGCTTTCCACAAGGATTTTCTATTGGGGTCACATCAGGCGAACAGTAACCCCACAACTCTAGAGTACAACTCTAATTCCACGTTTCACCTGGTTGCCACTGTTTTTTTACTCAACAAAGGATGTTTTGGGGTCTCGCTCACAGGCCGTACGAGGTCCGCTGTCCCGTGCCAAGGGTACGTTTGCGGCCCATTCATGTACAGGCAGAGGCAGCGCTGATGAAAGTCTACAATGCTGTTCTGTACACAGTGGTGAGGTAAGACCGCAGCAGCAAATACTTTTTTTTAAAACAGTGCCCAAATAGAATTATTCCTATTTGAACTGTACTTTTAAAAAGCGCAGTCAGCGATTGTAAGCTAATACACCATTTTTTTCTAATTTTTTTTCAAATTCAGCAGATGTATATTCAGGCCTCAGTAAATAATCTGGTGTCAGCCCTGGCTTTATAAATGGGAACACAAAGTGGTGCAGACCATTATCCAAGCTTTGGCAATGTGAGTGTGTGTGTGGAGTGGGGGGAAGGGGTCAGAGCTTCTGAGGGTGCACCCTATGTATGGCATTGAAAGGTGAGGTGTTTTTGTTTTGACTACATCCGTGACTCCAACTTTGAGTGTGGACCGGACACTGACCATATCCTATTTGCTCATTCTCAGAGACACAGAGCCATTGCCAGAACCCACAACACGCACAATAGTGCTTCCAGTAGAGAAAGAAGTTTCCTTGTGTAAGCGGGCCAAATATTCACTTTGTGAATAGGGCCTGGGCACGGTCCATTGGGAAGTCAGTCATTGCCTCATACTCTGGTTAATCGTTAAACTATTAAACAGTGTATAACCAATCTGTGGTGCTACAACTGTTTTGATTGCCTCAGCTCCATCACCATTTAGAAACACTCTTGACTTCAACATCATAGCACTTGCTCGCCCTGATTGGTCCCCCAGCAGGGATTCCAGACTATAATCTCATTTTAATAAATTAAGATGAGAGCAGAGCCAGGCTAAGAAAGAGGTGCTGATGGTCAAAAAGCAGCAATTGATTTTAAATAGGAGCTGTGATGATACCATGACATTGGCCTCTCCGGAGCGGGTCAGGCAAATGACAAGATCATTTATTTATGATGGCAAACAAAAGCAAATCAATAGTTTGGGGTCACTATAGGGTACTTAAAAGAATTGGTAGTGTTTTCTCTTTCTAAATGAGTATCGATTGAGAGTCTTTTGGTCTAACTATCTTGGTCAGTATGGCTCTCATCGCTGAAATATACAAAGCTTCTGCCACACATGAGAGGACAACCTACTGTGTATGGAACATTTAAGTATATGGCTGGTTCCACCATTAAAATGACAATGTGTGCTTTTTCATCAGCTTTATGGGGATACATTTTGCACATTAATTAATGAAGGCCATAGCCTAGCACTGTGCACTTACCTATATAGGTCAAAGTTGACCCTTAACAGGTCAGGAGTCAGCTAGAAACACACAAATTGACAAATGGAATGAAGGAATAATAACCAGTTGACCAGTGCTTCAGCTCACAGCTGGAACATCACTTGAGAGAGCTTGCTGGGGGGGTTTAATTCTTGAAAACCAGTCTACAAATAGTCAATTTCCATGCACGAGTGTAACCGATGGGAGACTGGGACGGTAAGGAAGGCTAGCCTAGGTGGGAGGTATCCAGTGTGTTTGCCTCAGTTACAATATGTGTCTAATAATACCATCTTTAGCCCCAGACACACCGCAAGCGACTTGCAGCGATGAGAAACAACGGAATGTCAATGAGATTTACGTGAGTCTTGAGGCAACGACTCACGTCGCAACTGGGTACAAAGTCTGGGTACAAAGTCAGGCGACACGATTGAAGCGACTACGAATGGGAGCAAAGGAGGATATTGTTAACTGACTGACTGACTGAAACATCTCAGGTGGGAAATATACAAGGTGGATACACCTAGGCAACCAAAGCCTGGAATGTAAACAAGCGACCGATGTTCAGCTACAAAGCAAATGGCTGACAACGCCCAAGTGCACGCCCATGGCTTGCACTTGGGCTCGAACTGGCGGCATCTCGATCACCTGTCGTCCCACTCTACTGTTGCCTCAAGAGGAGGCGGGGCTTATACAGTATGTGGGTGTGTCATGTGGAAGGGAACATCAGTCATGACAGCTCTTTTCTCAACCTGGCGAGTAATGGCATGAATAATGTAGGCTGTAAATGTGTCCTCAGGGAAGCCCCAGGGTCTCTAGGCTGCATTTGGTCTCTATAAGACTTTTTATGTTCATGGCAACTATGGGGTTGTCCATGTATATACACATGACTGGTGTATATACTTTGTATATACACCAGTCCTGTGATTGTCATGACTTATAACCATTATAACTATCCAAACCAGTGGTGGCTGTAAGCCGCGTGTTCAGCAGCGAAAGACAACATAACCTATGACACAAGGCAGTAGCCACAACAATGAACCCTAGCAACCCTGATGTGTGCATCAGGGTTGCTAGGGTTCATTGTTGTGCTTTTGTTCTGGAACATAGCCCTGACCTTGTAACCTCCTGATGTGTAGGTCATGACATGCTAGTGACCCTTCCAAAAAAAATCAGCAACAACAAAAACGAAATAAATAAATCTATCCATATCTATCCATCTATCTATATATACATACACACACACACACACACACACACACACACGCAATCCTATCACAAATCCAAAGCACAATTACTTGGTTTATTTTATAAATAAATAGTATAAATACATGTGTTTTTCACAACACATGTTGATTTACTTATTAGATATTAATTATGATATATTTTTATGTCATTCAAATAGTAGGTCACAACTCACACGAGGAAGTCTAAACAATGCAAAAGCAAAAATAAAAATAAAACAGTCAACATGTATTGTCACGCAGTGAGAAGTGTATTGGTATTTGTATTGGGTCACCAGAAATCTTAAATTGTCGGAGATGGATTAGAAGGAGTAGGCCTACATGAAACTGTGTGTGTGTGTGTGTGTGTGTGTGTGTGTGTGTGTGTGCGTGTGTGACTGGAGTGTGCATAATGAATTCATCATAGCAGTGACTAGGATCCACAGTGCCAGCTCCTTATGGTCGGTCATGCTAACAGCGTGATCTGTTTCTAACTGTGTAGCCCAGTGTGTTTCTAGGACCCTTGACAGAACCTTAAACACCAATTGACAGATATGTTAATGCAGGAGCTTACTGTATACTGTATGCAGCTTTCACCTCATCTTTCTCTCACCATTCATAAAACCTTCAGCCTTAGCAAGTAACACTTCGCCGACAGGGTAAACCTACTGCATGTACATGGATAAAAACACATTTGCAGAGTTTTGGCAGCTAAAGCAGTTTTCCTTTGCAACTGGACACAAATATAAATGCAGACATCCCAACTCTACCGGAAGTTCCGGGAGTCTCCCGCATTTTACTAGCGGCTCCCGGACCCCTGCACAAATAGTATACAATCGCCAGGAAAATCGAGCGAGAGCAAGCGGTAAGAGAAAGGAATAGAGCTCGAGAGAGTGGTGGTGGATGGAGGGGGTGTTAGTGTACGCTCGGGAGGGACGCCGATGACTCCCGGAAATGAGTTCCGGCAAGTTGGGATGTCTGGAAATGTGTCAGACATTGTACTAGGTTTGCACACAAAGTTAAGGTGCCTTTGGATACTGTCCATCTTAATCTAGTGTGTGAAAAATACATTTGTGTGCAGACAGACGCACAAACAGTTATGTGCTGGCCTGCTACAGCAAGCAGCTATTTTCTTCTTCTTGAGGTTTTCCTAAATGTCTTTTTTCCATTTCCATCCACCCTTGTATTGTCCCACCCTTTCTTCTTTGTGCTTACTATGGCAGGGAAGTTGAGGCCTACAAAATGCTGCGCTAAGCTCAAAGACCCAGCATCAACGCACGCACACACGGCTCCCAACAGGAGCCGAGTCCTGCGGCTGGGCTTTATTGGACTTTTATCTTTGAGACCAAACTATTCGCAGAATGAGCCTGATAATACTTTTATGTGCGACTAGTTTTTATCTGCTGCTCTAACTGCTTTGAAAGTTAGGCTCGCCCGTGAGCTCAGGTGCTCGTATGTGCACGTGCGTCTCGAATGTGTACGTGCACTTCAGCAGCATTTTACAATTGTCCAAGCCCGCCCCTTTTCGCCTGTCCTCCAATCAGTCAGGTTTTTATTTTTAATCTGACAGAAACTCCCTCAACTGTCTGTTTTCCTGTTATAGCCTACTATGCCGATTTGTCCAACCTAGTTACAGTAACTTGGTTGGACAGCTGAAAGGGGCGGGGCTTGGTATCGGTCAATTAGGTCATTGAGCAGACTATTTAATTCAAAGGTACTTAACATTGAGTAGAATTATAATTACATTACAATGAGCAGATCTTGCTCAAGAATGCTAATAGGCCAAGTCCAGGGCTGGAACCATGACCTTCTGTCTGAGAGTTGAACAACCAGACCAGACCACTAGACTATTCTGCCCATTTTAGACCATTTTCTGAGGCTACACCTTTTCAAAAACCCCTGTATTTAAGCTGTGCTTGATGTGGGCCTATTTTGAATTGAAACACATCTGTAAGACATGTTCACAAAATCTCCAGTAAAAATAGATGCAGACCATCCTACATGTACTCACCGAGCGTAAGCAGTAGTTTAACAGGCTCCAGATGTGATTCTTAAAGACTTTATATGACATAGTACATTATGAAAATGATGTCCAGTGCCAGTGCTAGGAAATATCAGTCGCTTTAACAGTGCCAAATACTTTGTGTATCTACACGTAACACTTGCTAAGCATCAATGACAACCATACAGCACAGAAGGCTGAAAGGAATGGAAAATAAAACATTTGCAACCAGCTTGTTGAGTCTTGTTGTCAATGGTAAATGGACTGCATTTATACAGCGCTTCTCTAACCTTCCGGCCACTCAAAGCGCTGTGCAGTATTGCCTCACATTCACCCATTCACACACACACATTCACACACCGATGGTGATTGCTGCCATGCAAGGTGCGACCAACCACCGGGAGCAGTTAGGGTTAGTTAGGCGTCTTGCTCAAGGACACTTGGTGAGGAGTTAGGATCGAACCAGCGACTTTTGGGTCATATGTCGCCCCGCTCTACCCACTGTCACCATCCTGTTTTGTTTTGTTTTTTTTTGTAGCAAAATTTGTTGTGATCTGTAGCTTATATATATATATATATATATACACACATACACATATTGACAGCAAACAGCTGCCATATTTCGCACAGTTTCATTTTCTCAACAAACCATCTAAAATATAATCTATAAAGATAAATATAATAAATATAATAAATATATAAAAGATAAAAATGTATTTTTAATTTCATATTTGAGCGAATTGCTTCCCATTTAAATGTCCCATCTCATCTAATCCTTACCAACACACACAAAATGCACAAAAAGTCAAAGCTTGCAGCATACTCACCACGGAGTGTGTGTAGGACCGGCCCCAAGACTGAGATGTGATTGGTTCATGAATGACTGCGCACCCAAGATCTGCGTCAGCGGCAGGAGACTGGACACTCTTAGTCCGACGGACACGCGATTCCTGAGATTCTCTGGTGCTAGTAACAATGCTGTTGACGTTACGCATGTATGCCTGGAACAGAACCAGAGGGAGGATAAGCTCATATGAATATTTTGTGCATATTTACTCATCTTCGTGTTTCTGCATTACTTCAAGTCACTCATTCATGGACTTCCTGCACTCATTTAAGTATAATTTAATATCCGCATGTCATTCAATTTTCCCCAGACAGACTTTCTTCAAGATGAACATTTTGTTTCACTTAATTTAGATTTTTATTTTTTTATTTTCTTTTCAAAAGCCCTAGCTTATTGGCTGCCTGACTGGGAGTGGAATTATACGATTGCAAAACAATCCAGAACTCACCTGGAATCAAATCTTACAAAAGCCATTCAACACAATTATGTTTTTTTTAGGAATTTCACGAAGCTCAAATAATCATGCTTAAAGAATACATAAAAACAGTATTGCTAGGGGATATCACTAGTATAGCCTCAGGAGTATTCTTTGGACTGTCTAAAGCCGACTGAAGGAAAGACTGCAAAATGTCTCATATAATACTCTTGAACATATATTATGGCGGGGAGGGGGAGAGAACAAATATTTATTTCCATGGATGGATGTTTTTTTTCAATTTGATTAATATATTCCCCGGCCATTTGTGTGCCTTCAGGCAACACAACTACAAAACTGGAAAAAAAACACACAAACTTAACGAGTGGAAGCCCATTCAGCCCAGTGCATTTCATATCGGCCTATATTAAAGGTATAATCAGTTATTCTGGAGAAAGACCATTTATGTACATGGGAACTTGATCAAAACAAAAACACCTTTCCCTTCAATGTCATAGGGTGCTCCCTCAGAAGCTCTGCCCCAAACATTAGAAACACATAGCCATGGCTAGGATAGTGTTGGTGTGCAGTCTCCACCAGTTTGTTTACGTTCCAATTTACAGAGCCTTCAAGGTTCTTACCTCAACAGGCGAGCGCTTGGCTCCCCTCTCCCCTCTGTTCCCAGCAGCTCCAGGCAGGCCGCTCGCCGCCTCGTCCGCGTCCAGCACCGTGGTTGCCCGGTACGCCCTCCACGTGGTTGGGGACGCCTCGTCGTCTGAGCCGCCGTCCACCCCGCCGACCTTCTGTCCCGCCACCGCTCTCCCTCCACCGCCCATCTCGTCCATCGAGATGGCGCCGGCGGCGTCCCGGTTCCTCCAGGTGCTCCTTACCGTCACGTTCCTAGTCTCCGGCAGCGAGCTGTCGTCGCGGCCGTAGGTCTGGCTCCGCCAGCTGGTGACCGTGGTGGTGCCGCCGCCGCCGCTCTCGAAGCACGACTCGGCGTCGTTGCTGGCGGACTCCCGGTCCTGGCAGGGCTGCGGGGCGATGTCACTCTTGGGGATGGAGATTTCGTAAGGGATGGATATACTGCCGCGGTGGTCACTGGTGGGGCCTGCAGTGCCAACACACAAGGTTGAGTTAGTTACTTTTTAAATGTAATCCGTGGCAATGATTTGAATCAGTGACGTCATTTATGTGTTACCTAAAATTTGAATCACAATCTGATTGCTTTCCATTACTTTTAGATTAGTTAATTTGAAACGCCATCAAGAACAATTTACCATATCTTTGTATTTTTGTGTATGATGCTCAGGGGGGCAGATCCTTGTTATTAAATGCTAACTGTTTAATGCATTCTTCTGCAAACACCGTATTAAATCTGAAAGTATTCCTAGAAGTATCTAATAAAAATAAAAAAAATACCATTAATCAGATTGCAGTATTTTAGCTGGAAATGTAATGGATTAGTTAGTTTTTTTGTTATCAGTTACTTGTAACTGAATACAAATAATCAAATAGCCTACAAAATATCATGCTCAATGTTTTAAATCAATGAGTGAATGCTCTTATAATTAGCAAATGTTAAAAGGTGGAGTCAGCGACTGTAAGCTAATAATACATGTCTTGTCAAATTCAGCGAATATCTCCCCAAGGTCTGCTAACTGTCAGTCCTGTGTGCGCTGAAATGGAATAATAATAATAAAAAAAAAAATAATAAAAAAAACAAAAACAAAAAAAAAACACGTTCTCCCAGCCGTGGCAATGCGTGTCAAATTTTGGTGGCATCTGATGGAGCGCCCTATGGCATTGATTGGAGAGGCGTTCTTATTTTAGATTTCTCCAGCAATACAAAAAGCCAAAATAATACCCACCTATGGTGGAGGTGTGCCGTTCTTTGGGCAGCATAGGTTCACTGGAAATACTACTACTGCGACTGCTGTTTCTGAAAGAGCTTGGGTCGTTGGGGTAGATGGTTATACTACTGGTCACAATGGGTTTGGTTGATATTTTGGGTTTGCCGTTTGCAGCCAATTGTTCCGACATCATCACTTCCTTCCGGTCGATCTCGATGATGGCCGGCTTGATGACTGCCTTCGAACTCAGCGCCTCCCTTGGGCTGAACACACGCCGAACCTCAATGCCCGACAACGAATGTAGGGGCTCCTGGGGCCCCCCATCAGCCAACAGCGGTCTGCTGTGGAGCTCCTCGTCAAACGAGCTCCTGGTGGACGAGCCCTCTGAATGAGAATCGTGTCCACGGGAGTATCTGGGATACTTGGGGTTTGGAATCCTCCTGCTTAGAGCGGCGGGAGCCACCTCAGTCACCGTTTCTGGCTCAGAGGGCCTTGAACCGATGGATTCTGTTTCAGAAGAGGAATGACCTTCTGACCCCTGGTCACTGTGCAACAGTGGACTGACATGGGGCCGATAGTCTTCATAAGCTCCATTGGGTTTGGAGAGAATGGAGGAACAAATGGGGACAGCTACAGCGGCCTGTACCCGGTCCAGTGATTCTTGAGCGGAGGCAGGTGCTGGGTCCTTCTCTACCGAGAAGACACTGTTGACTGTCCCGGTGCTCTCAGGTACCACGTCCGAGCTGTTCGACTCACTATCGCTGCCCATGTACAACTTGGAAAACTTGTCAACTCTGCTCTTTTTGTTTTCTACATCAGCTGATTTCTGAACAGCCCTCCAAGGCTTCTGGTCATTGGCTGCTGGAGGGTATCGACTCAGGACAGAGACTTTCTTGCTATCAAAGGAAGAAGCGTTTACAGAGCTGTGAAGGCCCCCTCTTGTCTTCTCCTCTGTTCCTCTTACTCCATTATCAGACACAGTTGGTGTAGCTGTGGCTTTGGGGGTCCGTTTGATCTTATGAGCGGGACTGAGGGCTCGCCTTACCGTCTTCGGGGAGCTTTCCTCCGAGTGGTTCAGCTCTTTGTTCCTCAGCTTGGCCTCCCTCTTGTGCTGGGGAGACACCTCCCTGTTCCGGTGTTTCGGAGAGTTCGGCTCCGAGGCGGCGATGCTTCTGTATTTTGGCTTCTCCTGCCGGAACCCTCCCCTAACATTAATCGATTCATTCTCTGCCTTGCCGTTCTCCAGGATGCTCGCGGGACTGTTCATCGCTCCGTTACCGTGGGCATCCCCGTTGCCAGTTCCATTCCCACCGACTCCCCCATTGGCGCATAGCTGCATCCTCAGCTGTTCTACTTGCTCGTTGAGCTGGCGGGCCCGACTCTGTTCCTGCTGGAACTTTTCCTGGAGTTCTCCGTTCTGAGACTCTGAGGTTTTCAGGTCCTCCTCAACTATCTCCAGCTGTTTCAGGCGGTTCTTCAGCCTCTCTACCTCCATGGTAAGCTCTTTCACCTTGTTGTCTTCCTCCGGTGGGCCTTCAAAGCTGTTCTTCTCATTCTCCGACTTGTTCCTGAGGCTGTAGTCCAGGTATTCGAGGCTCTTCTTGCGTCCCAGCAGCTTGCCGGTGAGAAGGCCCGTGGAGGTCAGCTCATTTTCAATGTGTGACCTCATGTAATCGGCATGACTCGGGTCCGACGCTGTGCCGAGGCGGGTCTTTTGACGCTCCAGTTGCTCGGTCAGTTTCAGAATTATCCTCTCGTCCTCCCTCTGTTTGTCCTGTAGCCTCTTGCGCTCGCTTACAAAGGCCTGGGTGAACCCTTTGAGCTTCTCCAGTTCCACACCCAGGGCCTGCTCAGCCCTGTCCAGCTTCGCCTCAGAGCCCTCAAGTTCCTTCAGACGACCCTTGAGGGCTTCCATCTCACTGGAGAGCTTCTTGGTCAGGTTCTTTTCCTCGTTCAGGCTGAGACACAACTGGCTGCAGTCAGACTTGCTCTTCCCAAAGGCCTCTTCTAGTTTCTCCAGCTCGGCCATCCTCTGCTGCAGACGCTCGATCTCGGCCTTCAGCTCCTTGGTGAGGTTCTCCTCCTCCTCCAGCTTCTCCCTCACAGTGCGGCAGAGGTCTTCGGCCTTGCGCATCTCCTCGTCCTTGCCCTGGATCTTCAGCAGCCGTTTCCTGAGGGCCTCCACATCCCCGAGCAGTGAGGAATTGCTTCCTTCTGCCTGAATGATCTTGTCCTGTGGAAGAGAGACAGCTGGCTGTTACATAAACACCCATTATTATTGTTCTATATCAGTTTCATCCAATACTACTACTAGAGCATTTTATTTATTTCATCTTGGGTATCAAGATGTATTAGTCTGACTGATATACATGCATGTTGGATCAATAGCGATTTCAATCCTGGTGGACGGCTAGTCAATCATATATATAAATACAATGGAATACAATGTTATAAGAAATTACTTTGTGACAGATTGAGACACTTAGAATTTAACAGTAAACACTAATAATAATTGTGTTAAGAAAGAAGAAACTGTACTTTTAACTGTAAATAAGTGTATGATCGCCATTATCCATAACATACAGGTGTATGCATGCTACTACCAGTACTGACTTGCAGGTCTAGAAGCTCGTCCTCAGACTTCTGCAGTTTCTTGGTGGCCTCCTCCAGCTCATCCAGCCTCCGGCCCAGACTCTGCAGCTTGTGCCGCAGGTGGCGACTCGTCATGTCCTTGTGGTCGGACATCGCCACACTGTGTTTGTAGTGTAGCTCTCCTCGCTTGTCACGTGGGCGGAGTTATTTGACGACAGTGTTTTGGGTGGTCCACATTTGTGTCTTATGGGATGGGTGTTTTGGTAAATGCCAAGCGACACAACGTTTTGCACCTGGTGAAACGCTGACCTCTTCAAAACGGGGCTGCCTTCTTTTCCTCAAGTAGACGTTTCTTCAGGGTGGCACGCAGCGCGAGTAGCCGTCATCTGACGGGAACAGAGGAAGACATTTTTTTCACAAATTTTTACATCAATCAACCATCTTGTGCGTTCTTAACAGGTTGCCAGGCAGAAGAACACAGTAGTGCAACCTACCAGCACTGCAGCTGAACTGAAACATGTTTGCTGAGGTCCTAAACGCCCAGAGGAAGGCAACAGAGATGGAAGGAATGCAGAGAGAGAAAGAGGGAGGAAATCGAAAGAGAGAGAGAAGAGTAACAATCCAGCATACTCGGCATATGATTTCACAGTTCTGCCTGAATAATACGATGCAGAGAGCCACCCCCCCCCCCCCCCACAAACACACTTAGATGAGTCGCATGAAAAATTAGGCACAATTTCGCACATCATTCACACAATTAAATAATTCCCAATTCGTTGTCTCTTTTCAAAATAAATCACTCTGCAAACCTGTTCGGCCCGTATTAATAATAATTCACAGATGTAGAAACCCATGAATTATGATAACAATTCTTATAATATACAGCGCCACCCTTCCACCCTTTCCTGCATAAGACACAGGTTGTCCATTTCTGCTGACATCGCATGTCTCAAGTGGCAACTGCATACGTCCCCTCCTCTCTCCCCCTCAAACACACACACACACACAAACACAGTCCTCGCCATGGCAACGGCTAAATCACGAGGTCACAACACAGCCCCATTCCTGGACCATGGGGAAAGCAAAGTAGCAACAGCTCCATTTTGCCGTCTGTCAGCTGAAGCTAAAGCCTATTAATAGTAGTGTTTGGTCATGGAGCCTGAAATCAAAGCTGCGTTCTACATCACTGACATAAGTACCGGGGTCATGGCTAGATCCTTTCAGCAGCGGATAAGATAAATGCACCAGTCGCTTAACGCAAAATAAAGCACAGTTCTCCCCCATAGACCCAGCAGGTCGTTGTGATGGGAACACAAGCCATTAGCCGGGCTATCAGCATGGCCACTGCAAAGCCAAGCAGTGCGCTTTTTGTCTCATGAATGATTTAGGTCCCGGGCAATTACCTCTGTGGTATCTAAATCCACCGGTGCCCCCGCTGGCCATGTTAGGATATCGACCATATACATCATCTGCATACACACACGACGCACGTCATCAGGTATCGACCCCCAGGCAGCTTGCTACACCTCAACTGTGCAAGCAAAGCGAGAGCGAAACCAAGGACCCATGAACAACACTGTAGGAAGGAGGCAAGCCACGTTGCTCCTGGAGTTTAGAACCGAAAACAACAGTTTTATTAAAGGCTGGTTACCCCCACAATTTGACACCCAACAAATTGAAACGTGGTGTCCCTTTAAATGACTTCAAGTAGTCTACTGTGATTATGTAGGCCGTGATGTGGTTAGTACACTTACTTGAGTGTACATCTTTCCATCTGATTAACTATATACAGTATGTTTGTGGTCTTGTGTGCTAGAAGGTAAAGCTTACCACTAAGGTTTATTCTGGTATGGCTTGGTGCCCACATCTTTTCATTTGGTGTAAATCTCTCAACCCGCAATTCATTAAAAATCTTGTTCAACACAAACCAAAGCAACAAGGCCAACATGGCAATCATTATTTAATAAAAAAAAATAAAAAAAGGCAATGTGGAATTTAAAAGCACTTCGCTGTCGCGTTTTAATTATGTTCTACTTTCATGAGGTCTGGTGTTTTGTTGCTCGTCTATGGGGGGAACTACTTTACTTAGGCAAAAATAAAGAGGAAAGAATTTTTTTAGCTGTACAGCAAGAGAAGTGCTCGAGTTGGGAGCCAAGACACCTTTGTCAATTAAATGGTTTTGTCTTGCGTCAGCTGTTGCTAGTTAAATGAAGTGTAGACTAATTTATCTCTGCTGTCTCACATAAAGGCAAGCTGAGGTTGTCTGTCAAACATGCCTTGACATTATAATCTTGAAAAAGCCAGAGTAGAAAGATGAAAAACACACTTCCTGGCACACTGAAGCTGGACAGCTTCTTTACACAATAAATAAGGAAACATATCTTAACGTTGAACTAATTTAACTAACATTTTTCAGATTAATTAACAGATAAAAAATAAAAAACTTTAAACAAACAACGACAAAAACTTCAGGGCAACTGCAGATGTGATTATTCTGTTAATTCTGTTCCAGAAAACAGGTGTAGTTGTCAGCAACTCTAAAAATTAAAGGTGCTTATATTTTCACACACACGTAGCAAAATTAATCCTCTGCATTTAACCCATCACTCAAGGGAGCAGTGAGCAGCCACTGTGCAGCGCTCGGGGACCAACTTTAAACCAGTGTCACTGGTTGGATGGCATTGACTGGAGAGAATTAACCTAACATGTTTTTGATAGTGGGGGAAACCGGTGCACCTGGAGAAAACCTACGCAGACACAGGAAGAACGTGCAAACTCCACACGGAAAGGCCGGGGTGACCGGGGTTCGAACCATTCTTGCTGTGAGGCCACAGTGCTATCCACTGGGCCACCGTGTTGCCTGAACCGAATGCACTATAGCTTGGAACCACAGACTGGTCAGTAATGGTACCAGCTACCTCCTATTAGATCTTTTCCTACCCTCATGTCATTCGCTCTGCCTTGTCCCAACGTCCTCAGACTGGCGAGGTAGTATAGCCCTCTGTCGAGATTATGCCCAGATTTAGTCCTCGTAACTATGGCAACCAAACCCGGAAGTATATGGAGCTGTTTTGACAGGAGAGGAGGTTTGTCTTACTCCACCCGAGTTGAAACATAATGTTTTTATTTCCCTTTTTTTTTGCTCTCATTTGTCATTTATGAAAGAACCTAGAGGGGGTGGGGTCCAGGAGGTGGGAAATCAAAGCCCTTATAACCAGGAACAGTCCTGAATAACCAGGTCACTCCCAAGTCCCATCTGACTTGCCAGCTCCTAACCAGGTTGCTGCACGGATCTTCCTATTCGGGAGACTTTAACCATTAACAGGCCGTCTTAGCTTTTGTTGATTTAATAGCGCTTACCGCCTCAGGGAACATTTAGACATGGCCAGTTAAGATGCAAGCTCCCAAAAGCTTTATAAATTAGATTCCAAATACGCTCCCTTGTGAGATTTGTATTAACTTGTTGCATAATGTGTGAGAATCTACAAGTCACCTACAGGCCTGAAGCCTTACTACACGTTGCCCAAACCCCACACATGGTTTAATGACAATTCAGTGCTCACTATAAAAACAATATGGCTACAGAAACATGCACTTTGACTGCACCAGGAATGGTGTCCAACCCTTGACCTTTCGCTCCACCTTCGATGAGTCTCTCTGAAGAGAAGACGGTGGTAAAAGCGACCGTGTGGAAGGCCAGAGGTCAGGGAAGATGCAGAGGTCGGATGGACCTTCAACAGGCTAATTCTAAACTGAAGCCCCTGAACACACTGCAAGCAACTAGTGGCGACGAGACTTGAAAGTCAACGTGATTCAGCGACTCGATTCAACGGTCGAAGTGGCCGGGTTACGCAAGTCCCAACTTCAGGCGACGCGATTGAGGAGACTACCAAGGGAGCTAAGGATACCGTTTACGGACCGACTGGCTGAATCATTTAGAGAGGGATGCAGCAAGAAGCAGTTTGAACTATAGTGTGTAGCGCTAGCAGCTAGCGACTGATTAGCTCGTAACCTGAGTGATATGCATCTGCTCCCGTTGAGCTAAGCTAAGCTAAGCACACGAGTCAGGTAAAGGCAGGATTTAAAGTCAAAATGATGAATGTATCGTACAAAAGAAGGAAAAGGCGGAATGAAAGATGGGCCAAAAATACCAAAAGGGTTTGGACATAAAAAGAGGTCCCTTCTGTAACACACACACATCCCAAGGTTACAATCATACACCGTATCATTAGGGCTCAAGCCACTCTCTTCCTGCCTGCCTGTTTCCTTTAGTACATACTGTTCTCTCCATGAAAGAAGAAAAAAAAAAAGGAGGGGTTAAAAATCCTCAAAACAAAACCAAGCCCTTTCGTACACTTGACGTTACTTTGGAACATGTAGCCTGAAGTTATGCAGCTTCATAAATGGTAGTTAATACAGGGCCTGAGTCCAACACAATGCCTCAACCGTATCTTCTTGTCATGGCTTTCCGCCAGTTTGAGAATATGTGTGTGCGCATGTGTAACATATAGTGTGTGTGTGTTTGTGTGTGTGTGCGCGCGCGCGCGCGTTAGCAGTGTGTGGGACTGCAGTGGATGGATGCTGGCATGGCTCTATAAGCCACAAGCTGGTGGAGACCTGATGCTTTGCCTGCATTCTTCCCCCTTTTTCCAAGAAAGAGCAAACCGGCATACCATAATGTTCGGTTTGCAGTTTCCTGTGCTGTCATGTACATTTCTTCTCCCCTTCTTTCGCATTTGCAGCCTCGGACGGCGTTTTTGGAACGATTATGAGGAAATGCAAGGCAGTGCGGTATTTTGGCGGAGAAATGGTTATGGAAAAAAGTGGCCTTTGGCCTTTCATAAAAGATTCAAAGTGAAATTGGATGTGAAAACCTTGATTCGTTATAGTAAAAGTGCTGTCAAATAGGGGGTAAAAACAAAGGAAGAAAGAAAGAAAAGCATCCTTTATATTCAAAATGGTTCTACTGCCATGAGAAAGCAGTCTCTGTCTCATTTATTAACTTCAATAGTTTTGCTTGTTTTTAATGTGTTTTTTTTTGTTCTCAAAAATCACTACTTTTCGTATAATCTTCGCAAAACCTTTTTAATTCAACAGGGAAAACATCCTCTCAGGGAGGGACATTATTAAAAGTCACTTCCTTTGACTAGAGGGTGCTCTCCACGTGTGCATTTAATTTGTGGCATCGAAATATTAGACAAAGAAAACTTTTTTAGTTTGTGTGGTGCTCGGTTACATTTGTATATCCTGACAAAGAAACACAAAAAAATATTTTTAGTCATTTTAGTAAATCCATAGTCCATAGGGGAATATAATACAAGCTCTGTGTTGGTCTGGACTTCCTGTCTTTTGGAAATGGTCGGAATACATTATGGTTTTCCTTAGAACAAGCAGTCCTTTTAAGCACAAGCTACTATTCAAGCAGCATTGTGCTTTTTTCAGCCATAAAACCAAAACAAGAGCATGATGAAGACGGACAGGCAAGAAGACCGGCAATTGTTTGTGGTGAGCTTGGTGCCTGGCTTGGTCACACATAGCCCAGATCAAATATTATTTGCAAGTAAGTAGTAGCGTTGGGCTTTAACTAGCTTGGCGCACCACAATGCATCAGTTCGGTTCAAGACCCAGGTCGGCGACAGGCTCCACTTGTGCCAAGCTCTTCCAATGTAAGTTGGACAGAATTAACTGTAAGTAATAATTTGGCAGCACAAGTACTGGCTTTACATAAACTCCATATGATATTGTAATTATGAGAAACCATGAGAACCTACCTAATATTTCACTCTGCCCCCGCCCCAGCCCCCACCACCCATGTTCCTCAATTCTCTTTCTTTCCATCTCTATCCGAACAACCTTAATTTCCCCTTTGACTCTTCACTTTCACACACATTTCATTTTTCAAACTGACAAATCAATCGTGAAATGCATGTTGTTTTTTTCTCTCTCTCTAATCTGTATTTTGCATATAGTAAAGAATAAAACCTTTACGTGCTTGCGGCTTATGTTTTTTTTTTTTTTTAACTCCAGTGAAATCTTAAACAGTTTTTGGCTTGGGGCTAGTGCCAGAGAGAAATCCTCTTGTTTAAGCATCCGGCCCTCCACCCAGAACCTTTCCCAGGTCTCTACCCTCCCCACCCCTCCCCCACTCTGAACTCTCTTACCACCAGCACATCTGCTTGCGCTGGTGGCAAAGACAAAACAACAAAAAAAATGTGATGTTGAAAAGTAAAAGATAATCAAGGTGATGCAGGAGGGGCCGAGAAACGACAAACAGAGCGAGAGAGATGGAAGACAGGCGGATGGAAGGGAAGGGGCTTCCAGCGGACTGCTTGCCTGCAAGGGACGGACAGTACACACACACACACACACACACACACACGTCGGGCGCTCACTTTTCAAGACCTGATTGAGAACACGGGCTTTCCACAGGCTAAAATGGAACTCAAAGCCCCCGACGTCCGCTTGTTCCACAATCCTGGCAGCGTAGCAACTGACTATATATGCGAGCATGTTCCGCATCAGCCCCAGACATGGGATTACACCCGCCAGACACTGCTGGCTCCACCCAAACACAACCCAGAGGAGGGAAAAGATTATTAGACGCTCTATTTAAATAGCAGCCGCATCCCAATAACACGGGCCAGTTGGTGGCTATAGCGGGACCAGAGGTAACATGGTAACAGGTATATTTATTTAGATTTTTTTTCCTTCATGTGAATTGGACACACACATACTATTTAGATTTGGGCAAGAAAGTGTTCTCTCTACCCATTCACCTAATCGCAAACTAAGCTTTTGGTTTGTAAACATGACTATTGTAAACATATCTGAAAATGTAATTTGCATATATGAGTATATAAGTTTGTGTTTGCGGATAGCAAGAATACTTTTGTGATTATATTTACGCACACAATTTGAGATGTTTGCATTTTGCGGTTTATACCAACGCATGCAAATTTAGAGGTGTATACATGTAAATGTCCCTTTGCTGGTCTCCAATTATCTTGGAGCAGATTTTCACAATGCCATTCAGGCTATTCTTGTCCTTCACAGACAACCCCCGTTAAACCAGCATATGAAAGAGAAAGTTAGAATACTTTCAATAAAAGTTTGATAAAAATTACATAAGACTGTATTAGACACCAAAAGAGTTGTGTTTCCACATTAGGTGAATTATTTGTCCGTGCTTGACAATCAGCACTCGAGTCGACTCTGTGTATGTGTACAGTATGTGCGTGCGCTTGCACTGTATGTGATGAAATGAACAAGACTGATCATGTTTGGTGATACCCATTGAGTTTCTTTTTATTCATGTATTAATTAATTTCTTTTTTATTTTGTAGTAAACACACAGATGTATGCCCTGAAAAGGCTTGACCTGCAACCAGGCTTCTATGAAGTACTTTCCAACTCTGGGAAGGAGGACATAATCTAGTATGTCCTCAGCATGATGGATTC
Organism: Typhlichthys eigenmanni; assembly: GCA_027564635.1. Lineage (NCBI taxonomy): Eukaryota > Metazoa > Chordata > Actinopteri > Percopsiformes > Amblyopsidae > Typhlichthys > Typhlichthys eigenmanni. The sequence goes on from JAODUK010020211.1 coordinate 20,189, forward strand.
TGGGAAGGGGTGAGAGGTCACCAAATGCTTGCAAAAACCCTTAGATACATATTGCCACATACTGTAAATCACGTCAAAAATGTAAAATACTGTATTTAGTGTTCTTGGATTATAGGCACACCATTTATATTATGCATTTATGCTCTTAAATGTAATGGAATTGTGGAGAAACTGAGTTGTATAGTTTTCACAGAACAGAAACGGTACATTTTAGGGCAAGTGCAAATTAGTGTAATTATGGTGTGAGATATACAGTATAGTTCCACACAAGCTCGCTGGGTGAAACCATGGGAATTCTTAATTGTGAAACTATAAAGCAGAAGAGACATGGCAGTGTTTGTGGTTCAGTCACATTTAGCAGATATTGGTCTCCACCCTCACCATACAATGACATAATTAATAAGCCTTTGGCAATAAGGTGAAAGATCAGGTTAAAATCAAATACACAAAACACACACACAGAACTTATACGTTGAGTACGACCCAAAGCGTGGCTCAGCAACAACTCCAGAAAATAAACATTACAACCTAAACACAACCCATCAAACCACCAGTGATCCTGGACAGACACTAGTGCCCCGGCCACGTCCCATTAACATATCTGTTAGCTGTCAGGACAAACACTAAGTAGCTATTTAAAGCAGTTCTTATACAGCTGTTCAAACAGTGGGGCTATCAGCGGACACCAGCTGAAATGCTTACACCAGTCAATAAGTCATATACAGATATATATGTTGGGCTGTTTGTTATGAACGCAAGGGAAAACAATGGTCTGCTATACCAGGAATGCATGCGTGCATTACATGATGTCACACTGCTAAGTAAGCAGAACATGTTAGACTCAATGATAAACTGTTTAAACGGTTACAAAACCGCCGTGAATAATAATATATATAATATATTAATGATAATTATTGTCTAGTTCATCTACCACATCAACATGGTCACACACCATTAGCCAACTATGGGTCTCTGGAAAACACACAAAAAAATAAATATATATACAAGATATGTATTTAATCTATCCATAATGAAGCTTCGGGTATCCCAACATCATATCAGCACTATGGGCGATAGAAAGGTCACCAGGCAATCCATTGAATGTCCAAGGACACAGGGCGGTTCCATCACTGTGGCTGCCACCCCTGTTGTACATGACGTCCATCTCCCCACACCACCACCTAATCTCTGCCCCATCGGGTCTCTCCGTCTGCACCCCTCCCCCACCAGCCTGTAGAGGGAACGAGAGCCGCTCGAACCAATCTCGACCTGTCTCTGTCGTATCACACAATGGTGGAACGAACTTCCTGCAGCAGTCCAGACCACGGAGTCCCTCAATTCACATCTTCTGAAAGCGACTGAGAACCCACCTCTTCAGAATATGCCTTGGGATCCCAACCACTGACCTCCCTACCCCATGTAGCACTCCACTAACAAACCAGAACTCTAACTTATATCCTTATATCCTAAAAATTATCCTCTCTTCCTGTTACATTTTTTAGAAGATTGGCACTTGATTGGTACTTAGACTTCTAGGAACTATTTTCTGGTAAATATGATACATGTTGTTAATCCCCTGGTATATGTATGTGGCATGGATGTATGTTAGTTAGCCCTGACAACATGCTGCTGTTATCCTAACAGAATGTCGGCTGCGCACGACAACTGGTGTACGACCTCTTCTACTGTTCACTAATGTACTGTTTGTAAGTCGCTTTGGATAAAAGCATCTCCTAAACGCTGTAAATGTAAAGATAAGAAGCCGATCAGTGGTGACGGATTGGCCTTGCCAACCAGAGAGAGAGAGAGAGAGAGAGAGAGAGAGAGAGGGGTGGGGAGAGAGGAGGGTTGGAGAGAGAGAGAGAGAGAGGATGGGTGGAGAGGTGGGGAGGAGATAAGAGAGAGAGCGAGAGGTGGGGAGAGAGGATGGTTGGGGAGAGAGAGAGAGAGAGAGAGAGAGAGAGAGACAGAGACAGAGACAGAGAGAGAGAGAGAGAGAGAGAGAGCAAGCTGAGTAGATTACAGCAGCAGCAATGCAGCAATAAGTGAAAGAAAGGCCTCTGGGGGGCAGAAGCTGTGAATCAGGGACAGGCCCAGTGGGAAAGTGGGCGGTCCAGTAACCAATGGTAGATCCACTGTAACAGCCAATGTGTCTGTCAACAGCGGCAGGTCAATGTCAGCGCATCCTTGACAGACAGACTCACTACTCACTGTGTCTCTCAGCCTAAGTAAACGGCAGCTACGGGCAGGCTACATCACAGTGTTTGAGATACCTTAATAAATTAGAAAAGACACGTTACCGTTTTCATTGGACAACGTACCTTTCTCTCCGTTAGCAAGACTTTGCCAATATCCCATGTGTCACACTGACAACGTGGACAATTTGAAACCAAACAGAGAGCGGCACACACAGTATGTGGCTCACTGAGGGCATTTAAGCATCCTTTCCTCTCCAACATCATTCTTCCCTCAATACAAGATGATAAGAAGCTGAGCTGCAAATGGGAAGGCTTTTATGAATGAGTGTGTGCACCATCACAGCAGGTACCATAGTTCAGTGATTACAGTATACCACAACACCACACATTCTAAAGTGACGCTGAATGCTATGACATAGTGGAAAAAGGAGGAGCTGCTCAAACCACAGATAAGGAGTTGACATTTGCCTAATTGTTGCACGATGTAGAAACATTTTGTTTCCTGTTGCGGGGGATGAGGACGGGTGGGCGCAAGGGCACCCGTTCACCTCTTTGCCTTGGGCCCCCAGACACCCTTGCATCGCCCCTGTGTGAAACCATCCTGATCTTGCATGCTAGTTTGACTTCGCCACAAAAAGCAATCTGCAACCCCTTCAATTCAAAAGGAAGAGGGTGCCGCTAATACCTTTCACACTTCCTTACACACGATTGGGTGAGATAAAAGGGTAGTCCAATCAGACTTTTCAGAATCAGCTTGTGTAATCTTGGGTAAAGCCACCGTTTGGCCTTATTGTGTTCTACACATGCAACCAGGGACGGGCTGGCCATCGGGACGTTTGGGAGTATTTCTGAACAGCCGGTCCATTCAAGGCCGATCCGGCCGGTCCATTCCAGGCCGATCCGGCCAGTGTGGACCAGCCACTGGTCAGAGTATTTATGTTAAAACGTCCAATGTTTTACTCTACATTCTGTGACTTGGCCGGCCGACTGGCCGCAGCTGCTGCGCTACAGTACATTGCTGTCTCTGTGTTTGTCAGACTGGGCCAAACTACTTTCAATATTGAGGGGAGATACGAGCAGCCCCTCCTATCTTGGACTGATCATTATTTATGCAGAGATCTGATTGGCTCAATAGTTTTCGAATGTTTTTTCATTTTAGTTTCTTATCCAAATAGATTGAGTGTAGGGCAGGTGAATACGTCTATATGTGTGGAAAAAAATGAGAAGACGAGTAGGTTACTCTTGCTGTCAAATGTAAAAGAACACACAGGCCTATGTTGCACCCCAAGCCAAGTGACACCTGGACACGCAGTACGGGCTTAAGCCTACAATAGATGTACAGTACAAGCAGCAAAATGTTCTACGTTTAGATAAGCATAATTCAAACATCCCAAAGATAGCTATTGTTTTCATTTTTCTAAAGTTTACCCTGTTGGCTAGAGTTGGTAGGTTAATAGCCTAGCTATTAGGATTAGCTTGTTAACATTGGCGATAAACTCTTTATTGGTGCTGAAATGTATATTTAAAAACAAATAAAAGGCCAATAGAAAGGGGCAGGCTATCTACAAATTTAAATAAATTACTGCATCATAGTTTATTATAATGGGTGGTGTGCTATTTGTATTTGCCAACAAGGTCTACTCTAGATGGTTCTCGGCCGGTCGGCTTCAAAGTCCCGGGCCGTTTTTCAGTCCCAGTCCAACCCTGAAGGTAACTAAATATTTTTCATTGAGGGGTTCTAGAATGATCCTCAAGGCTTGCGAGATCAGGATGGTCTCAGGACGAGGCAGCTACACCTGCTCATATGAAAGTTAAAAAGGACACAAACCAGGCTCCTGATACTGTACGCTGTGGAATGGAGTCAGATATGTTGTTGACAGAACAGCTCACACTGGAGCTTCAACAGGCCCAGACAGCCAAGTGTAGACTTGACCTGTAGACAGGCTGTGACACATCCCACCGCTGTCTCTACTGCAGTTGACTAACCCTGCCTGAACGCACGCACGCACGCACAAAAACAACAAGACAACTAACGTCAAACGTGTCATGCTAGAAAAAACACAACACTAGTGGGTCATGCTACAAACAACAAGGCTGCATCCGAATAGTCTTTTTCGTTTAGGAACCTTCCTAACTGAGTTACTGACCTGGAAGTATCTAGGTCACAGCCATGATAAGAGCTGCTCTAACTCGATTATTGCTATGGAAAGGTGTTTGAATGCTTCCTTTCTTAAGTCCTTAAGCAAATAGCAAATGCCGTCCCACCACAATTCCTTCACTTGACATATGATCATCATATGTCAAGTGTATAGCCCATCTTACATAGCAAAATACGTACATTTGGCAATTACTTTGCTAAAATAATACTAATTGGTGTTCGTGTTCTATGCTAAAAAGTTTAGTTTTCTTTTCAGCTCGCTGAACGTTAGAGTAAATTATACATTGTAGCTATCAGAAATATTGTTAAGCGCTATTTGACAGTATATTGCTAGATACAGTATAATAATTGCTATTCCTTTTGTTGACCGATGGGAAGAGACTTCTCTTAGATCAGTAGCAAACATAAGATAAACTTAATAAACGACAAAATAAACGTTTTTAATAGATTTTACACCAGTTACTGTTAGTATGTTTATTTATATATATATATATATATATATATATATATATACACACACACACACACACACACACACATACACACAAATTTATTTTGTTTTCAATTACTACTTTGGTATTTAAGTCATCTTTTTCACAGGGCTGTCCATGTTTACATAGCCTGACAACAACATGGTAAGAAGTTAGAATGCATGAGGTGAAGTTGGCTGAGGTGTGCTTTCATATATAGTGCATTTCACTGTGGCAGACCCACATTAACATTCACCGTCGCATAAGTACGTATCCTCTTCCTATTCCTAAATCCTTCCTATTCTCCTTTGCAGCTTTCCTTGACCCTATGATGTCTTCACTCGAGGTCAAGGAAAAGTGACAAGGAAAGGAAATAGGATGTTTTTTGTACTATTGAGATGGAATAACATGACACTGATGTGTCAGGCTAGAAACATCTAGACATTATAGCATGTCATGCTAGCTTGTCATGCTAGAAACAACAAGACAATGTGTCATGCTAGAAACATCTAGACACTATAGCATGTCATTCTAGTGTGCCATGCTCGCGTATCATGCACAAAACACACGTGTGCATTAGGGGTGTAACGGTTCGTGTATTCGTATCGAACCGTTCGGTACAGACGTTGCGGTTCGGTCCATGCACCATATCGTTCGTTTGAACGGTATGGTGCGAAGTTGAGCATAATCCGGAACCAAAATTCAGACGTGAGAGTTTCACACGGAGCCTTTAAACTGTAAGGCGTAGCTCAAATTAGACCCGCATTTCATGCTTTCAAAATAGCGG